>CAVNYN010280904.1:0-13107 GCA_963692815.1 Nyctanthes arbor-tristis | reverse complement strand
CACATTTTTAACATTAAAAATTATAAAGATTCTAATTACTAACATTCAAAATTATAAGGATTCAATCACACAAAACACCAAATATTCTAAGTTCGAATGACAAGCAGAGTTCAAATCTTAAACATAACATTTCATCTTACCAAGGTTCCAACGAAAACAAATATAATGCAACACTCAATCATTCATAAAATTACATTCTAAAATATTCCTTCATTCTCCATCTTCAATATTTGTGCAGTACCCAATAACCACTGATTCTTGTATAATAATACATTTACAATAAAATATAATAATTACAACTATATACTTAAAATTTTTTTAATATTGAATTTGAATAACACAATAAAAACATAAAACATGTTGTCTGACATTTATTATTATTTTTTTTTGGGATTCAACTTTGTTTTTAAGTTATTACAAAACATGTTGGCACTAATTCACAAGTCAAAGGTAGCACAGTTGGTTAATGGTTGGGGTAAGTTGGACTGATGGTTGAGGGTTCGATTCAACCTCAATACCAATTTTTTTTTTTTTTTTAAATTGAGTTGGGATTTTGGGTTTTCGGGGCTGGTCGGAGCGGGGCACCCCAAAACCGACCCCGCCCGGTTTTGCCCCGTCCCCGCCCGTTTATAAAACGGGGCGTTCGGGCGGGTTTTCATCGGGTTCGGGTTTTCGGGCTTTTCTGCCATCTCTAATTATTTGTTTAACAAGCTAATTAGAACACATGACAGAATCGAGGGAGAATTTGACTGAAATCGGGTTGAAATTTGGGTGTTTTGGTTTTTAGTGCAAAGTTTAGCTTATAATACATTCCCTAAAGTGGAACGATGAAGCGATCGAGACTTATAAACCTTAATGTTGATGAGCGCCATCAGTTTTTGGCCATCTAAAGTCGTTTAGACCTTCAAATTTACGACTTTCTTTTTGCATTTTTTCTGATTTTTTTAATAATTTTTTTAATTTTTTTACTATAAGACTTGTTTACAACTATTTAAATACCGTTTAAACTTGTTTTAATAATTCATTGTTTACTAAATTATTTGCATAACAAATTATTTATTTGTCCAAGACATTACTTTACATAACATGTTATGTTATTTGTACAACGAGTTATGTTATGTTCGAAACAAATTATGCTATTTATATAATAATCTATGTTATTTGTATATCAAGTCTTGATATTTCTGTAACAAGATATGTTATGCATGTAACAAGTTATATTATTAAACAATCTGTATTATTTGTATAACAAACTATGTTTTCTGTATAACAACCTATGTTGTGTGCAAAACAAGTTATGTTATTTATGTAATAAGTATGTTATTTCTATAATAATATATGTTATTAAACAATTTGTGTTATTTGTCAACCTAAAAAAAAAACATGTTATTTGTATAACAAACTATTTTTTATGTGTAACTTATATTATTTGTTTAGCAGATTATGTTATTTGTTTAACAACATGTATTAAAATAGTATTACATCATCTATTATATAAATTAAAACGTTAAACAATTGATATTATATGAATTTAAAATACAAAAATGATTAAAAAAGGGAATCTGGCTAGCCGATCACCAGCTGCCAACAACTGACAAGCCAGCGGGGGCTGGGGTGTTAGGTGGGTGGGTAGGGGATAGGTGGATAGAGTGGGGTATTAAAAAAATATTTACTAAAGACAAAAAATAATAAAAATATTTAAAAAAATAAAAAATATCATACATTGTTAAATGTATAAGTGTTACACATTATTTTTAGAATTTAAAACATTTACCAAATATACGAGTTAATTTCACAAATCATCCACAACCTTTCAGTTTAGTCTCAATTTCATCTCCAATCTTTATTTTGTCACACCACAGCCTCCAACCTTTAATAAATATGCACAAATCGCCCCTTTTTACACTATTCTACCAAAATTTTAACAAAAGGACAATTATACCTCCTTTAAACCTTTTAAATTTTTTTAAAAAAAAAAGTCTGAAAATAATAAAAAACTTAAAAACCACCCCCACCCACCCACCATCGGCCGGAAGTCTGGCCGGGCAGCATTTGTGCTGCCGAAAATCACAGCAAAATTGCTGCCATTTTCGGCAACATTTGTTGTAAAAATTCCCCCATTTGTGCTGTTACGACAGCACAAATACTGTCAGAAATGGCAGCAAATGAACAAATCGTCTTTTTTACACTATTCCACCAAAATTTTAACAAAAAGACGATTATATCCCCCTTAAACCTTTTAAATTTTTTTAAAAAAAGTTTGAAAATAAACATTCCGGCAGCATTTGTGCTACCGGAGCAGCAATTTCGGCTGCCGGACTTCCGGCCGATGGGGAGAGGGGTGGGTGGGTGGGGGTGGTTTTTAAGTTTTTTATTATTTTCAAACTTTTTTTATTATAATTTAAAAGGTTTAAGGGGGTGTATAATCGTCTTTTTGTTAAAATTTTAGTGGAATAGTGTAAAAAAGACGATTTGTGTATATTTATCAAAGGTTGGGGCTGTGGCGTGACAAAACAAATGTTGAAGATGAAATCGAGACTAAACTAAAAGGTTGGGGATGATTTGTGAAATTAACAACAACCCTAAAAAAAATTCAGAGAGCAAGAAAGGTTATTCTGATGGGCCCTATGTGTGGACCCCCTCCATAATTTGTGTAACCTAACGGCCACATGTAGACAATATAATTACCATACACCACTATTTGTAGTGAATGTTTTACAAAATCTTTTATAAAATAAGGTTCATTAACTATTTTATTACTCTTAATTAGAGTATTTTTTTTTTCTCAATCACACAGTACACTACACATAACATGGTAGAATTATTCAATTTTGCAAAAGATTTTTTTTAAAGACAACAATTGTAAGAATTTCAAGAGGAACATTAGTATATATAAACTAAAACATAAGACCTTGTTCTGATAAGAGTGCTCTTTACCATTTAAATTATCACCCTTATCTTAATTTTGTAAAAGATTTAGTGAAAGTTTCTCTACAACTAACATTTCCCATTGCGGTTCATTTGACAACTATTTGTAATTAATGCCAACTAAAAATTATAATGACTATTATTTTTTTGAATTTTTCATACATGACAGCATTTAATTGGAACACGTGTTTTTGATGAGATAAGAAATGTGACCAAACATACGCTAAACTATCTCCATATAAAAGCAGAACGAACACCCCATATAAAAAAATTTAAAAAAAAAAATTTGTGATATTTTTTAAAATTGTTTTTTGGCAACCTAAAAAAAATGATTATAATTTTATCGTCATGCATGATTTTAAAGCAGAAATCCCTAAAATAGTCCCAAAATCTCTCAACATTCCACGACAAAAAAGAAGAAAAACCTTGACAAAAGTGCAAAACTGTTGATTATCAATGATGAATAAGATAGAATTATGGTGTTTCTTTTGACTGTTAACACCAGCATAAAATGAGAACTACTCGAAGCAAACGTTCTCTTGACGAGGAAGACAAGTTATAGTTAGGGGCTATGATTAAAAGCAAATTCTAAAGAGGTGAGTTGGGGTGGATTCAATCATTTTCCTTGTGCTGGATCCGTAAGCATCCTATGCATCTCTTTCTATTACTGCTTCGAAACCCGTCCGGCCTGGTCAGTTCATTCGAGAAGATTGGATAGTGTTTCGTTAAAAGTGGAGACAAAATGTGATCGATAAGGAGACAATGATCTAATGAGTTGAGCAATGCTATAAACTGCTTACTTGACAGTTGGTTGGTGGCACATTAATTCATTATGTGAGATCCTCTATTTGCATGTAACATTTATCCAGTATAAAACGAATATTGTTACTCATTAAATTATTTCTCGATCAACAGATAATTCAACTAGAAATTAACCTAATTTCAAGCCGGCGATTGAGTTTGAATCATATTATTGAACCCACAACATACCTTATATTGCCTTGAACTACACAAAAGAAATCAAAATAGTCAAAAAGTAGAGAAACATCCAATCCTCTATTGAGAAAAGCAAAAAGGGGAAATATGTAACAGGAGAAAGTAGTTTTCGATCAACGGATAGTTCATAATTAGCTTCACCCCACGTTATTGGTTTTGGAATTATTAAGGGCATGTTCTCTTTATATTTTTTAAATTCATTTTGAGCTTGTCTTTTAAGAGTAAATATTAAGTAAAAGAAGAATTTCATTTACCTTATTTTGAACATTTTTAAAATTTTAAACTGAAAAGCTCAAAACAAGGGAAATGTTATTTTGTCCTTTTGAGCTTTTCAGTTTAGAATTTTGAAAATGCTCAAAACAAGGAAAATAAAGTCCTTCTTTTACTTAATATTTACTCTTGAAAGACAAGACTCAAAATAAATTTCAAAAATATAAATAGAACAGGCCTAGTATCTAAAACTTGAAGATCAAATCTCATTACAATATAACATGTTAAATAAAAGAATAATATCCTCTCTTGCGCGAAGAGACACATCATTATCGCATCTCGTCTAAAAATTTAAGCAAGATTTGTACTCATAACTCATCCATTGTGTTAGAAAAGTTTAAACGGGGCGACTATGAACTCATTTATTTAAATTATACACCATAAACATTCTAAATCTTGCTTATTCTCTTTCTCCTCAAGCCCTTCAATGGCTACTCCATTCTTGATATCCTAAATACAGTTCTTTTATCAAGCCATTCTTTAACAATTCAAAAGGACAGGTGTTTATTTTCATGTCCATGGAGTTGCATCCATTTTTCTGGTTTAGTTTTGTACTTTTTTCGGGATTTTTCTGGTTGTCTCTTTGTGATCAAGATGGTATGTCTCACCCCTTTTTTTCTCCGGTCGAGGTAGTTTTGATGGTTTCTTGATGTGTTTTTTTTTTTTTTGTTGATTTTGGTTGTGGTGTTGATGTGTGTAACAGGTTTCTTGAGTTTAACATGTGGTGGAACTACAAGTTATGTTGATTCCTACAACATTTCATGGATTCCTGATGGTGGTTATATAAGTACTGGCAACATAAGTAGTGCAGAGGCTACCCCTTCATCCCGACTCCCCGTCCGGTTTTTCCCCGATTCTCGAGCCAAAAACTGCTACAGGCTACCTATAGGGAAAACCCCATCCACAGTTCTTGTTAGGACACAATTTGTGTACAAAAACTACGATGGACTCCAAAAACCGCCTTATTTCTCTGTTTCTATTGGGACGGCTACGGTTACTACGGTTGATCTTGCTCATACTGATCCGTGGGTAGAAGAGTTTGTTTGGCCAGCTAATAAGGATGTGCTCTTGTTATGCTTTCATTCGACCACCAATGGTGGATTTCCGGTTATCTCGTCGCTTGAGCTTAGGCCGTTACCTCAGGGAGCTTACAATGCCGCACTTGGAGATTCTACGTCTAAGCTGCTTAGGAAGTCTTATCGAATCAATTGTGGTTACAACGATGGTTCACTAAGATACCCTTTAGACCAATATGATCGAATGTGGGACGCAGACGAGGATTTCTCACCGTTTCATGTCTCTTCTGGCTTCAAGATCGATAGTAGCTTCAATTTGTCGAGCATCAAAGAGAGTCCTCCAACCGTTATTCTTCAAACGGCTCGAGTCTTGGCGAAATGGAATAATCTGATATACAATCTGCCTGTAGATAGCCAAGGAGACTACCATGTCGTTCTCTACTTTGCCGGAATTCTACCAGTTTCTCCAACGTTCGACGTCTTAATCAACGGCGAGGTCGTTCAATCAAACTATACAGTAAACCATTGGGAGGCCGGTGGCCTATTCTTTACCATCACAGGAATCAAGAACATGAATATCACATTGAAATCTATCAGATACTATCCTTTACTAAATGCTCTTGAGGTTTATCAAATTCTTGACATTCCCTTAGAAGCTTCTTCAACTACAGGTTTCTATTACATTTTGGGTTTCAAAATTTCGAGTTTCTGCTAAAATAAACTGTACTAGAACTAGCTGTGCCTGAAGATGTTCATTCCTTTTGCAGTTTCAGCACTTCGGGTTATCCAGCAATCAACCGGCCTTGATCTCGGATGGCAAGATGATCCTTGCTCTCCGATAACATGGGAGCACGTCGGATGTGAAGGAAACCTCGTTACTTCACTGTATGCACTATGTTTCATCTGATAACGTCATCTGTCTTTGTAAGTGACACTGATATTAACTTTGGACTTCCCATACAGGATGCTTGCCGATATTAAGTTGAGATCGATCAGTCCCACATTCGGCGATCTGCTGGATCTCAAATTGCTGTAAGAATTTCGCATAAGAATCTATTGACATATGCTGCATCGTTTTTCTTGGTCCATGATATATAAGTATTTGTTGCTCGGTTGTCGTGTTTCAGAGACTTGCACAATACCTCACTTGCTGGAGAAATACAGAACTTGGGTGGACTGCAACATCTTGAGAAACTGTAACCCCTCTTTCCTGCAAATTTACTGGAAAATCGACTTTTCTTTTTTGAGAAAGTAGAGAAATTCATGAACTGATCATACTGCAGGAATTTGAGCTTCAATCAGCTAACATCCTTTGGTTCTGAATTGGAAGATCTGGTGAACATCCAAGTGCTGTAAGTCTTAACAGTTTACAATTAATATTATCCTTTTTTGCACAGGAACCGCCACGGAAATGCACCCTTGTGGAAGTGTCAGTTCATTATACATATACACATAATTCTTCTGTTTCCTGTATGCAGGGACTTGCAAAATAACAGTTTGAAGGGAACAGTTCCTGAGAGCTTGGGGGAGCTTAAAGACCTTCATTTACTGTGAGTCATGAGAAACAATCTTTCCTTGTCTACTTGTCTGAAAGAAATCAATCAGTTAAACTTATGTATAAGGTTCTATTCCACGAAATCCAGGAATCTCGAGAACAATAAGCTACAAGGGCCTCTTCCACAATCTTTGAACACAGAAAGTTTAGAAGTCAGGTATGGAAGTATACATGTGTACCTAATCATGTCAGTTTGAGCTTTTAGACAAGATGGTCAGGCAAAATTATATAGTCAAGCCTCCCCGCCGGAGTCCACACAGCACATCTTATAGTGTGCAAAAGTTGGGCTCATATCACTTCTCTAAGAGCTCAAGCCTTTAGATGACGTGTCTTCTTCGCAGGACCTCGGGGAATCTGTGCCTAACATTCTCAACAATATGCAATGACTTCTCCAGCAATCCTTCGATCCAGACTCCACAAGTCACTATCTTTACTCCACAGAAGCACAAGAGCCATGCACATCTAGCAGTTATACTTGGCACCATTGGAGGAGCACTACTAGCTCTTCTCGTCATCTCGTCTTTCATGATCTTGTACATGAGGAGAAAGAAAACAGAACAGACATATACAAAGAGTATGAGAATCTCCACCAAACTTTCAGGAATTTCAAACTTTCCAATTTCTTTACTAATAAACCCTTGTTTCATTGCTTTTCAATGGTTTTAGAACCTGAATTCGATATGAAAAACTGGAATGGAGCAAAAGTCTTTACCTATAAAGAGATCAAATCTGCTACAAACAACTTCAAACAGATATTAGGCCGAGGTAGTTTTGGATGTGTTTACCTTGGGAAACTTCCAGATGGTAAATCAGTTGCCGTTAAAGTACGATTTGACAAGAGTCAGCTGGGAGCCGATTCCTTCATCAATGAGGTATGCCATTTTTCGAAAATATGTAGAGCCTGGTCACTTTCCCCCGACTGCAAAGTAATCGGGGGCAATTAGTGGTGAGTAAACATAGCTCTCATACTAAGAAGTTTTGATGTTTTTATGCATTATTATGCTCAGGTCTCTCTTCTATCACAAATTCGACACCAGAATCTCGTGTCTTTGGAAGGATTCTGCTGCGAGTCGAAGCAACAAATACTTCTATGAATACTTACCCTGTGGATCATTAGCAGATAACCTATATGGTATGTTAAATGTGCCTCAAACTTGTCACATTCTGCTGACTGCATCTACACAGTAACTTGAATGCAAGTCTCTTTTTCAGGTCTGAATAGTAAAACCATATCGCTAAGCTGGATTCGCAGATTGAAAATTGCAGTCGATGCTGCAAAAGGTAATTATTATTTTCTCGTTTTCGACTTCTAAGCTAATCATCATAAGACACTGAAATGGTAAAAATGAATATCTATGGATGGTCCTTACTGCTATAGGTTTGGATTATCTACACAATGGAAGTGAACCACGAATAATTCATCGTGATGTCAAGAGTAGCAATATCCTCTTGGACGTTGAAATGAATGCTAAAGTCTGTGATTTTGGCCTTTCTAAGCAAATGATGCAAGCCGATGCAACACATGTAACCACGGTTGTCAAAGGCACCGCCGGCTATATTGACCCCGAGTAAGAATAATCCAACACGAATATCTTGTTCTAGTCCATTATCTTGTTGATTATTGTCGAGTCAATTTAAGTCAAACAGTTTAAACTTTTAAAGTAATAAGATTGTTTCACCAAGTTCTTGTTGCTCTTATTTTCAATCTACAGGTATTACTCTACTCAACAGTTAACTGAGAAAAGCGATGTCTATAGTTTTGGAGTTGTCCTTTTGGAGCTCATTTGTGGTCGAGAACCGCTCACTCATACTGGCACTCCAGATTCATTTAATTTGGTATTATGGGTAAGCAAATTACTTTTGCACACATTATTCTATAACTTTCCAATTATTAATATTTTCTTTGGAATGTTAGGCATAAAATATACTTCATGATATACTAAGCATGTATTAACCTTCCATTCATACATCGAATAGAAATATAATGAGCGAAATGAGTGGTGGAGATTTATGTGATATAGGTAAATTCTAGAACGGTAAATTATTAGGACCACGTCTTGGGGACACTACTGCTAAATGGATAATTGGGAAGGACTACTTTCCACAGAAAATTGATTCATAAACACCATAGCTCCCAAGACGGAATAATTGAACAAAATTTATGGTGTCAGAAATCCACTCGCATGCCACCAAACCACATGGGTCTTGGCCACACAGCAGCCATCCTTCCAACTAACCAAGTTCCGTAATTTTTTGACCTGTCCAGATCAAGTTTTCCCTGTCCAGAGGTATCCAATGCTAACCAGCATCGACAACTAATGATAGAATTTGTTCTACTTTTCTTGCAGGCCAAGCCGTACTTGCAGGCTGGAGCATTTGAGCTTGTGGACGAAAGCATTAAGGGAACTTTTGACAATGAAAGCATGAGAAGAGCTGCTTTAATTGCTTGCCAATCAGTTGAAACCGATGCACTTCGCAGGCCAACCATTGCGCAAGTAATGGCTGAGCTCAAAGAAGCCTACAGCATCCAGCTAAACTATCTTGCATCTTCTCGTCTTATAAATTGATGTTCTTTTTATAAATATGAACTAAAGTTTTTGTCTAGTAAGTTCTATTAAGTAAGATGACCTCAGCAATTTATATCAATCATGCCAACAGGATGTATATATGGATAATTTATATGGAAATGTGCAATTTCGACATGCTTCAGAAGCAAAATAATGTCTAGTATTTTCTAGCAAACTTTAGTAAAACCTTCACAAACCCTATTGCGACTTTTATAGCAAATTTTTTTTCCTATTTTAATTTTATTTCATGATCAGAATTTAAAAGAAAAAGTCATAGATACAGGGGTCAATTCTGTATTAGCCATAGTACATCAATTTGGGTATTACTCTACATTATGACCATTTAAGAATGATCAAGCAAATCCTCGAAAATCTTGCATAGCATAAATAAACTACAAGGGTGGGTTGGATATCTTACTGATGAATCCATTTAGGTGGTCTCCGAACCAAGTGACAATGCACAGAACTAACTAAAGTAGCGGCGACGCAGATATAGGGATAAGGCTGTTAAGGCAGCTATTGTAGATGAGAATACTGTCCAGATTCCCTGCAACCACTCCAATATTAGATTCCTCAAGCAAAATGAGTTTTGTCGAAAAAGACATTCGCATAAGTACCACTACAGTTGCGACAGTTGCAACGGCGAATACCGGGTGCTCTCTTAGCAAGAACCCTACCACCAACTGCAATTGGAAAGATAATATATGATCACAAGAGGGCAATTGATTATGGATTCCATCAAATAAATGAGCATTCAATTTTGACAAAAATACTGCTAAGGTAAAAACTATTTGGAAAATGATATAAGAAATAATGAGGATGAGCGGCAGCTGAAGGAAAACAGACTGCCAATGGAGGGCTAACTCTGTTACGATGTAATGTGCTAAGTTTCAAGCTCTAAACTAAAGTTTAATGACCTGAACTAGGAGAGTAATCAAACCACCACAGCAGACACTAGAAAAGAAGCACTCTGGTGAAACGTCCTGCAATCAAATTAACGCGTTAAAGAATTAAGGGACTTCAGGAAAATTCTTTCATTGCATTGTAACATTCCAAGTTGGAATGAGTACTTTGAACTCAAAGTGTTAAACTCAAGCTAGAATTTTAGTCAAATTAATGCAAATTGACAATTTATAGATGCAGAAGAGACGCATAACAGAAAATATTGAAAGGTACCAATGCGAAAAAGTTGGTTCTGGTATAGTAAAGAAATGATTGCTAACCATTGCCCCTAACAGAAAAGCTGCAGGATTTCTCGCTCCAACAGAAAATCTTTCAACCGCACGCGAAAATCTCCAATAGAATAAACTGTGGAGATAACATAAATTGCAGCAAGGACAGCAGGCAATAGTTCGAAAAACAGGCAATGCAATTAAGGATTTTGCCTTTGTAATATATTGGTCATAAATGGCAAGTAGAAGGAGCGGGAAAGAAGGAGAGAAGGAATACGTGAATCACCATTCACAAGAATAAAATTTAAGAGAACATATTCCGACTAACTATTAGTAAGAAAACATAAAAAGCTGTCGTATCATCTGAACTTACTAAATCCAATGAGATTTCCATATTTTTGTACAGCATGCGTGATTTCCATTGCTTTCTCTTTGCCAATCCCTAGCTACAGCACCATAAAGGGCATAGCTAAGAAACAATCAAATATATAAAGTTCACGTTGCTATTCAATAAAAAAAAATGTTCACAGTGCAGGTTTGTTAAACCTAAATGTAGGAAGACTCTATGCAGGTGTTAAACCTAAATGTAGGAAGACTCTATGTAGGAAGACTCTAAGCACGTTGCTATCCAGCCACAACAAACCTTAGCAGAAACATCATCAGACGCGCCAGATTTTCTAAAAACCTTCCCAAAGTAAAATGGTATCATCTCACTGATACAAACTCCCCTGAAGATACAAGTATGCCATAAGTTGAATGGGAAATGTGAAAGTTGGTACATATAATGCATAGCATATAAACTTTTATTGAAATGTATGAAACAGAAATCAGGAGCACAGAACATCATGAGATTGTCAGATGTAGTAATGTTGAGATAACATTTCCTTGTGAAATGTAACATTGGTATAAGCAAAGCAATTTAACGTGGGAAAAAAAATACTAACCAGTATACCCACACGACTGTGGATAGGATGTATAGTGCATTTGTGGAAAAGGACTCAACTAGAGATTGCCATGTCCCATCCAAAAAAAGCATGCGTGCTAATGAGATGCCAACCTAAATTATTTTAACCGAATTGATGAAAGGGAAAAAACTAAAACAGGTATACAGATAAAAAGTACAAGAGCCTATGGAACAGAGATAGCAGCACAAAGGACAGACCCATATATTTAAAGCTTCTTCACTAATGAAAAGTCCGCTGCCTGCCGCCATCAGCAGCCAAAGTAGATCCATCTGAGACCAAGAAACTGATGCAGCTTTAGAAACATGTTGGGTGTGAAGGACAGAATAATATATCATGACTAGAAGACTAAGTTCTTTCTTATTACTCCCTCCGTCCCACTAAGATAGGCTTGGTCCTATCTTCACAAGGATTAAGAAAAGTTTAAATAATGTTGTTGGGAAAGCAAAATTTAAGAGCATTCCTAATATACCCTTTCTTTTACTAATTATTTCACTTTAATTGTTTTATTTTTTATTTTCTTGATAACGATGTACAATAAATAGGGGCATATAAGAAAAACTAAGATATAACTACATTTCAATAAAGAAATTGCCCTATAATTTGGGGCGGACAAAAAGGGAATACAAGCCTATCTTAGAGGGGCGGAGGAAGTATTTCACTACAAGGGATCATGGCACCAAGAAGAAACAAAAACGGAGAAAACCAAGCAATGGGAAGTTGGAGAAAATAGTTATGCACAAAATGGACATCTGAAAAGAAGCATGGAAGAGCAATGTAAGAGAAAATAACTAACTGTGAATAGATCAAGAACTCAAATTATACACTGGAGCATATTCTGGAAGTAACACTCGAATCCAAAAGAAGCATGGAAGGCAAGGTAAGAGGAAAGAACTGATTGTGAATAGATCAAGAAATCGAATTATACCCTGGAGCCTATTCTGGAAGTAACACTCTATATCCAAAAGCTTTAAAACTAAATGCACTAGCGGGAACAAATAGAACTGAAGCAGAGGAACCACCAAGCATGAACTGAATGACAGGAGATTCTCCCTGGTTAGGCTGCTTCATGCCAACTGATATCAGTGTAGTCACTGCAGCTATTCCCAGGACTATGCCTAATTTCGAAAGAAATGAACTCCCGATGCTTGCAGTTCCATTCTCTAACATTCTGGGGAAATATCAGAAGTCTTATCTTGTCTGTCGGGAGTAAATTTGGAATTCGCTGACTCACAGTTTTCAGTACTTACATGCTGAAAGCTTTTGATCCTACATTGGAAAGAAATAAATTATTAGGCAACAATTTCAGACCTGTTAGTAGAAAATACTAAAAAGCGGCCATCATGTTTAGAGTTATATTGTAGAGTTAAAATACACACATTCTGTTGAATAGTGATTTTGATTCTATCCAATTCACGTTGAGCCATAAACATGGGCATCTTAACAAATGAAAACTTCTTAATCTATATATTCCCAAAATTCTTTGCATTAAAATAATGCTAAACTTTCCTTTCAAAAAAAAAGAATTAGTAAACTGCATTGAGATTAAACAGAAAACTTCTGCATTGGTACGGTAAAAAATTCCGGGAACCCTTCATCTTCCACTTCTCTATCTCTTCTTACTCCGTCCTTTCTCCCCCC
>CAVNYN010280903.1:0-78032 GCA_963692815.1 Nyctanthes arbor-tristis | reverse complement strand
CTAACAAAAGCAGCCCAGTGGGCTGCTTTTGTTAGATTCACGACATGTGAGGGTAAGACTCTTTAAAAAAGAGTCTTATCTATCTTCTTAGAACATTCCAATATTAGAGCACTCCTAATGTTGGTGGGGCTAAAAAGTCAAGAGAAAAAACCAAGTAGAAAAAATTAGAGGGAAAAACTCAAATTTCAATATAATATATAAATATGAGTATAGGTTGTTGGGTTTTTGAGTTTTTGGGTTTATAATTATATGAATTTAATTTTACCATGTATTATAATATGTTTTATTCAAGAATAACTCGTGCTTACTATTTATGTGAGGACGTTGGCGGCCATTGTGGAATAAACGTCACCGTTTTTTTCAACGACTTTAAAATTGTACATGTTCGTAAAATTATAAATTGGAATCTCGTTTGTTCTATTACACATAGACAAAAAAAATTTCTCCTATTTAAATTTTCATTTGTCGCAAAATTCAAAATTTTCATCACCTATTTAATAATTGTTTGGTTATGATAAAATTAAAATTAGACATGTGACGAAATATTATTGATTTGTATGATATTTGTAGGACCAAGAATTGGATAAGGACTTCTCTAAATTTGGGGCCAAATTTGGCCCCTCAAATGGGGTCCCCCCACCAAATACTTTTTTCTTGTTTGGCCCAATTTAGAAAATTCTCACTCCAATTTCTTGGTCTCATAAATATTAAACAAACAAATAATATTTCACCATATATTCAATTTTAATTTTATAGCCAAACAATTTTTAAATAGGTGATGAAAATTTTGAATTTTGTGACAATTGAAAAATTAAATAGGAACAAAATTTATTGTTGATGTTTAACAAAATAAATCATATTTCAATTTATATTTATATATATATATATATGTACAATTCCTAGAGCACCCACAATGAAGTTAAATTTAGTTTGACACATAAGCCAAAAAATGAACATTAAGTGATTGTTAAATGAATCTAGACATTTTAAATCTAGCTATCACATATTGATCTCTAGGGCAAATTACAAGTCCACAACCAACCATAGACAACCATTGATTATTAATAATGAACATAACGAGGGGCAAATGAGTAAATCCGCATCAAAAGTTCTTCTTCCTCACTGAATCGTCCCATTTCTCTGAAACCCTTAACTTATCACTTCTCTATACAAGGCAGCTAAAACTATTTCTCTTCAAAATCCTAATAGATCCCACCCAGGATACCATGCGCTATCCAGCTCCGCCTGACTAATTAACTGGAAAGAAAGCAAAAGAGGTATTGATTTCAGATTTTCAAAAAAAAAAAAAAAAAAAAAAGTCTGGAAACCTGGGTATGCATATGCATACTCAGGCATACCCCTCGCTCCGCCAATGGCCATATTTTTATTTTATCAAACTTTAAGTTTGTTCATTTTTATCCAAATAAAACTATTCATTCCGTTATGAAAGAGCATTTTTAATGCTACAATATCAAGGTATGTTTTATGACGATAAGCAAAAAAATGCATATGTGGCATATTAAATTAAATACTCGATATTGTCAAACACAATGTCTAAAGTTAATTTTGCTCATAATAATGTCAAGCATTAATCTTTATTATTATTCACTTTCCTCCAGTTATAAAATTTCACTTTCTTATTTCTAAAAATTAATAATTTGTCACATAAGCAACATAGACATTATTATATTGAAAAAGTTTTTAGCTGTAATGTCAGTATATCTTATGCCCCATGTATACTATATACATTGTTACACTGGAAATGGTCCCAACTATAAATAATAAATTTTATTGAAAGAAGAAATTCGGGACTAAATCAAGAGTTTTGATCACCTGCTAGACGTCTGGAGGGAATCCCGCCAGACTCACACTTGACAGATGATAATTGAATAATTTATGTGTGAGACAACTAACGCAATTATTACCCACCACTTGTACATCTGACGAGTGATCAATTTCAACTAAATCACACACAACGTTCAAGGGACAGTTATAAAAATATCGTAAATTTTGGTTATTTGAACTTTTGGCTGAAAAACTAATTTTTGACTTCATATGCTTCTAAAAAAATATATATATATATATATATACACATATATATGTATATAGAGACCGATACCAGGATGAGCGCCCAAAAAACAAAGAACATATTGACTCAATATTAATTTAGTGTCAGATGTAGTCCATTTAACTATTTAGGTTTCTAAGAATCACTTGATAGCATAACCCACTTGAGCCGTAGTTAGAGAAACCGTATAATAGTCATTAAAGTTAGCAATTTTGCAACTCAAGTCGACTCGTGCTTGCTTCCTTGAATGATTCGTTATTTAATTTTGCTAATTTTGACCATCCACGATTCCACTTGCGAGCTTTTCAGCAACATTCTTGTACCTAAGTTTGGTTCGTATTTTAGTTTTCAATTTTGAATTATTTGATGTTGGTATTTTAAGAGTAATAATTAACTTACGGCAAAAAAAATTGATTTTCTTTCCTTAATTTCATATATATTTATATATATATATATATCTATATTTATTTATTTATTTAATTTTTTGTATTGAAAATACTCAAAATAATAAAATGCGGTTCTTTTGTTCCAAAAATAAAAAAAAAAATGCGGTTCTGAGTCCGATGAGTTTCTTAATATTACCGTCGACGAGTGTAATCTGCTCCGAAATCATTGTTTGATATGAGTTTACATTTTTTTTGCAATATGATTGCCTCAAAAGTGATAAATGGTTGTTGCTTCCACTTTGTTTCAAAAGATAAGACCTTCGTGAATTGATTTTACAAAACCTCTTATTCCATGCTGCATGCAAGCAAGCATGCCACATGGATTTGAAATACTCGTATTATACATCAATACATGTCACATTGGGTGTAAAGTTTTGTACTTTCAGGGGATTTTTAATATTTTTGCATAAACGAAATAAACTTTATCTAAAAATGGACAATTTTTAGACCGTAGAATAGACTGGAATAATTCCTTCCGTCTAGCAAGAACATACATTGAATTGAAGAACAAAAATTAAAGCTGAAAAAATATCTACCCAGCAAAACAGTATTCTTTAAAATTCCTGTTTAATGATCATGACGACAATTTATAAGTAATAATTAATTAATACCATGATCTAGGTGGAAGCGTGAATGAATAAAATGGTTCAAATACAATTCATTGATTATGTGAATATTCAAATTGTAATGACTTTTAACTATTCATTGATTCATCAGAATACCGAATAATTTGAATTATTGAAAATCACCTCAATGTTATAATTTTATAATCAAATATTAACATCTCTTCCTATGATATAAACAATGACTTAAATGAGAAAAATAAAACCCTAGCATCACACTAATAGGCTAACTTGAAACAAAAGAAACATATAATCAATCTTCTAGAATATTCCTCCATCATTCTCTCGGGGTTCGAGGAGATTCGCCCTCGAATCTTGATGTAAAACTTTGTCCCTTAGGCCGCGCTGGCCGGTCATCTCCAACAAGTCCATTTGTTTGGGCATGCAATGCAAACATGTTTTTTTGTCGATCTGTTAACGGATCTAGAACGTGTCATTCCCATGGATGTGTTGGGTCAGCGGTATATTCTTGAAGCGTAGATTGGGCTCTGATACCAACTGATGCAGACAGAAGCGTAAACGAATGAAAATGTTCAAATACAATTCGTTGATTCTTCGCATACCGGAATAGTAATGACCTTCAATTATTCGTTAATTCATCAGAATACCTAATAATTGGAATAATTGAGAACCATCTCAATGTTATAATAATTTTATAATCAAATTCATCTCCCCTCCCATGATATAAGCAACTCTTAAATAAGAAAATAAAACCCTAGTACTATACTAATGGGCTGACTTGGAACAAAAGAAACATATAATGGGCTTCTAGAATATTTTCCATTGTACCACCAATAAAAGAATCCGAAATTTATGATCATGACGACAAACATATTAGAGCCCGTCGTGACAAAACTGGTCAGTGGCCCTCGCCAGGGCTAGGAACTGACTTGAGAATCCGGTCAGGGCCTGCGACGTGGCGGGAGACGAGCTTTTCTCCAATGGTCTCGGAATGGCCATTGTGGGTTGGGGACGTAGAAGGTGAAACTCTACCCTTGGGAAGGACATTCAAATACAACCCACTTTCGTCGGTGAATAGAGTCTTCTTGATTGTACGTTGTCGCGGGTTCAAAAGCTTCTGACCATTAGCAGGGGACACGACAGAAGCAAGCCCGATCAAGAACATTAAAATTACTAGGTTTCTCCGATTCATTTTAAAGTTGTAATGAGTGGGAAAACCGGAGAAGTACTTGAGAGAGGAGGACTAGAAACAGAGTACTTTGTAATTAATAATTGGTGGGGGTGAAGATGAGTGATTTAGAGCGGGTATAGAGGTTATATACACGCACCATAGTCTTAGGTGCCAATGGACGGAGATACAGATTTTAATTTAAATTAAATTGTCATCATCACCATTTATAACATTACTATTATTATTTTTATCAGAAAATTAATACTGTGCAAATTGTGACGGAGTAATGACGTCATCATTACTGGATTTTTATTATGTTAAGTTAGAATTATTTAATTCTGGTAATTTTGTTTAATCATCTCGATCGGACTAGTCAATTTTAGTAGATGAGAAAAGGTACACGTGAGTCCAGACGTGTGGCTCTTCCGATCTGTCAATTTTGAAGTTTCCATTTGGAATTCATGAATGAATATATATGCATCATGGTACTGTGGCGCGGGTGTGGGAGTCAATATATATAATCAGCTCATAAGCCTAAGCTGCCGGCCATATTTCTGAGTAATTTCCTTCATGTTGACAGTCAAAGCTTGAAAGCTCATAATATGACTCTGATCACTACCCTGCTTGACTCATTAATTACTGCAAATTTATTAAGTTACAGTGATATTTAAGAGATCGGAAGAGCGTCGTGTACATCACCTTCTAATTTCACGGAGATACTGTTACATCACGCAATGTGTAAAAGTTACAGTGATATTTAAGCACTTCATAAAGGTGCTGTTATAGCACCTCCTACCCCATGTGTCCTCTTACCCCATGTGACATGCTTTGATGCACGCCATGTGTAAAATACACTTGACTTGTATCAATATATGCCACATGGGGTAGGAGGTGCTGTAACAGTACCTCTGTCAGGTGCTTGAAGATTTATATATTAAGTTATACCTTTATGAACCAATATACAACCAATCAAATAGCACAGTCCAATTTAACAAAAAATACATCAACTCTAGAGTTCTTGATTGCACGATTAAACCTTTTGTGTGTGTAATTTACAAAAGGAAGGGGAAAAAAGGAATTTGGGCCAAAATATATAGCCAACAGTTCGCGAATCGGACTTAACTTTTACGTGATGATCTATTTAAACGTACTATTCAACCGAGGGCAAAACAAACGAAGATGGAAAGAACATTTTAATTTTATGTGTGTGTGTGAACATGTACAATCACAGTTGACACATGCAATCTCAAAAGTTTGCAGTGAGAAAAAAAATCTTAAAATCTGTGACGTCAGTTGAATTTAGACTTTCTAAATATAACTCAGAAAAATTTTAATGTCTAGTCTAGTCTAGTCGAACCCAATATTACGGAGCATAAATTCATACGAGAGCTGATATATCATATTGAATAATTTTTGTTTCTTATCTTTTAACTTTTTCCAATGTTGCAGTAAAGTCTAATTATGAATGTCCATATCCAAGATAAAAGTTACTGTAGGTATCCACGTAAAATAAAATGTCCAAATACTAAAGAAATAAAATTATGAAATGCTATGTTGTTGGCAAATTGCTAATGTCCAAATGATGCTGGCTGGCAGTAGAGCGAGCCCATTCAACTTTATAAACGAATTCAAACAAACAAATGGTAATAAAGTTTGAAACATGCCGGGCAGCCTGTGCATGTGTAGTTTAAAAAATTAAGAAATTTTCTATAGTAACAGATCTGATTTCAGATTTAGAACAAGATCTGCTTTAGCGGCGTTAAATGGGCACCACCTAGAGCCATGCGGCTACATGAATATTCCATGTGGCCACAAATGTCGCATGGTGCGGCCTGCCACAGGCCACATGGCCAGGCTGCGGCCGCATAGCCAAGGATGTGACCATATGGCATTTGCGGCCGCATGCTTCAGGTGGCGCCCAGTCAGCACCACTTAAGTAGATCTAGTTTCAAATCCGAAGCCAGGTGGGCGTCAGTCGGTTTACTTTTCCAGCCAATCCAAAACCGATCGATATTTAATGTTGGTTTGGCATTTTCATAAATTGAAATTGACTGATGCCTTGTAGGTTCTTTCCAGTTTTTTTTTTTTTTTTCCGATTTCTGCGGTTTTTTCTCTTTTCTTTTTTCACTACAAGAAGTGGTGCATTAAGTCACCCCTATAGGGCAGAAAGTCACGGCAATTTCCTTGTTGCAGTGACTTGCCACCCCTAATAGGGTCGTCCCAACAGGCTCGCTGTTATTTGACCTATTGGCGTGACTTCGTCGCTTCTATAAATGCTGACCTTATGGCAACGACATGTCGTCTTTGTATGTCACTATAGGACGACATGTCGAGGCAAAAGGTTGTCTTCTTTTTTTAAAAAAAAAATCTATAGGGGCAACAAAGATCAATTTTTTTAAAACAGAAAAAATAAAAAAATAAAAAAGATAGGCATTAGCCGTAAAATCATTTTATTCAGCTTCTGCTTCTCGACCTAGTTCAGCTATACATTACCATCGCATATTTATTTGTGGGTATGCCTCTCTATGTTGGTGCTATAGCCAATGACATGATAACCAAGACAATATTTTCTACACGTATAAAATCACGTTTCTTATGCTATTTAGCTACGCCCTTCGCCCCTTGAAGAAGAAACGTTGATGTGCTTCTAAGAGGAATCCATTAGATTACTTTATATAAGATAGTTCAACTAAATGAAAGATGACATCTCTATTCATGCTAGCACCTCCCTTCTTTCTTGTTCTCAAAGCATGACTAGGTTACAAACTTTATACCAAAGAAGTCTCATTAATATCAAAATATCTTCTAATTTACATCAAAATATCTAGCAAATATTAGAAGTCCACTATATACCAAAGAATCAGCAAAACTGCCATACAAAAATCTCGTTAACATCAAAATATCCTCTAATTTGCATCATTTCAAAAAAGCTCAATTCAGATGCTCAAAAGATTGATGCTCAGCAAATTATCTACTTGCCAAAATGCTAGACATTCTAGATAAAACATCTAATGATGCCTAATATCCACTCCAAGTTGCAGGAAAATAAATTGACAAAAGTTTCATAATAAATAATACATAAGTACAATGTTAAGTGTTCAAGGAAAAAAAACAAAGTTAAATTCATGTATTAAAGCATTGCACCGTTTCCATGAGCCTATCCCAGTACAAGACATGGACATTTCTGATGGATACTTGAATGATGTCAAGAATCTGTGAAGAGAGGTAGAGAGAGGATCAGAAGAAGTGCAGCAATGTTATACCAAAACAACCAGTCACAAACAATATTAAATGGTTTGTAGAATAAATTATATTTCTCTGACAGAAACAAAAACTTTTCAATCACTAAACAACATGGACCAGCTACCTACATTTAATTTTTCGGATTTAATTTTCCCTATAGAAGAAGATCAAGAGAAAACATCGTATGAAAAAGCCAGTTCAAAGTAAAAACTTTCAGAAATCATATTAATCTATTATTATGAAAAGCATTGCTGATGCAAATTCAACAATAAATCATGCCAGAAAGGCAGAAACTATAGAAAGAAATTAACCAACAAATATGTTTATGCAATCTATAAAGGCAGATTAAGGCAGATTTCAAATTGTCAATTTTACCATAGATGTTATATAATTTGACTTGCAAAATTGAATCTATTAGTAGCTGCAACTATGATGTAATGTTGCTCCATGTGTTGTTTATATTTCATACAAGATTAATGCAAGGAATATTAGAGTTGGAACAACAATCTTAGATGAGACCAATCACATCGAACAAACCTGTGAACCCCAACCAATTACCCCAATTTGCTTGATACCCTTGAATGCATCAGGAAGCTGCTTGAACAAATTTCTCCCTCCTCTCACAATGTACTGCATTCAAAAGAAACTCAGTCATGTGAATTTTGTATATATGAACCCACATTACCTCACTATAAACTTCAGCCAATATATATATATATATATATATAACTTAATGGGAATTATTGTGGCCTGCTCAACTGCTCAAGAACTTTATATTTTTTCTTTTCATCCTTAAGGGAAAATCCCAAAGTCTAACAATCCACATCACCAACTGGCAACCTAAACATGTGGCCAAGTACTCAAATTTTAAGTCAAATACATTTAAAATATGAAATATAATGAATAAATAATTAAGACAAGACAATATTACTTTCTTGTCAAAGAACTATCCTTTTCACAGAAACCTGGAACAATAAGCAACCAAGGATCCCCCGATGCTGAAACAAATTGAAACAAGCATGGAGAAGCAACTAAAGAGCATGAGTTTTGAAAAGCATACAGCACAACAATTAACCCAACCCCCAATTTCCATATGTTGTAACAGAAAATGTATATATATTCATAAAATAAATTCATGAAATTCCAAGATATAGCTAGTAAATAAAGAATATACTACTAACTCAACAAGTTGACAATGCTGAAGATGGAATATTCTACATCTAATTCCCTTTACATTAATCCAAACAAAATTAATTCAATAGACCAAATTAGGATGTCGTCATCTATGTATGAGCCTCCACAAACGCTATCAGTCTACTTCAACTGACTGGAATAGTCAAACCAGCTACTTTACATTCTTCAACCATCAAGGACAACATTACTATGTTAAATAAACTCAGTAATGCTGTGCTATAAAATTATAACAATTAGTTTGCCATCTTGCAACTTTAGTTCAAGATCACATTTATTAAAATTTATGAAACAACTAGGAAGAGTCATGACGGATAAGAAATGTAAATATAAAAATAAGTCAACAGCTAAGGACCACATGTTCCATTCTTTTTCTAACTATAATTTTTTTAATTAGTTTAAATGGAGAAAACAACCTGCTTGACTGCCTGGACGACTACTGCTGCTTGACTGCCTAAAAAAATGCCTTCTTCAGAAATGGGGACAAGCAGAAGTAGGATTTGGGAGTTAGAGCAAAGGGTAACTAGGGAAAAAAAAAACTAACCGAGAAAGGGTGCCCTTTCTCCGACTTACCGTAGAAATACTTACCGGAATTGGTGTGGCCAAGAGATCCGACGGGCGACGGGACGGGAAGAAGTTGTGGGTTGGAGGGAGAAAACCCTAGATCCAATTTCTAGTGAGAGAGAGAGAGAGAGATGGATGCGGGTATTAACTCCGGCACCGGCGACGTGATGTGCTCCAGCTAGTCAAGGATTGAACCATTAAAGATGGGTTGGAGAAGGGCTTGCTGTGCGGATGAGGGGTTCGAATTGGGGGTTCCAATTTGTAGGGCTCGATTGGGTAATCAGATTGGAGAAATTGGGGCTGTTTTATTAACATGGTGGGGCCCATATTCATGGGTCTCCTTTTTGCATTTTTTGCCCGAACAATTTTAGACGGACGTGAAAAAATGACATTATTATGTGATATTTTTATGTGGCATATATTTATTAAGTGATGATTATATAACTATTTTTTTATCATTCAATATAGGTGTGTCACATAAGAATGTCACATTTTCATGTCCCTTTAGAATTTTTCTTTTTGCCCAGACCTATCGCAGTGACATTTTCACTTATTGCAACGAAAATAGGGCGCCTTTGCAGTACGTTTGACATATAATGTCGTTACTATATACCTACCTTTGAGAGACGACATCAGCGCCGTTGCTATAGGAATCGCCCCAATTGCACTTACTTCTTGTAATGTTTTTTAAGTTTTCAAATCGAACCTTCAATTTATTTTGCAAATTTTTTGTTTCCAAAAACCAATAAAAACCGTCATTTTGTCTATTTCGGTCGATTTCTAACCGCAAAATTCCAGCCCTTGCTCGGGGCGCGGGAGAGGGGGGAATACCACTATATTCGTATTTTTCATGATCAGATCTTAACTTAACTATTTCATTTGAAAATCAATTGGCTTTTAGTGAAGAAGGTAAAGAAGGTAACCTTGTTATGACATTCAGCCACCATCACACGGACTAAGAAAACTTATTGAAGATGTAAATTTTTTCTCCAATATACCCTCATTTAATAAAAATAATATTATTCTCGTCCCACAGACACACTCATTCTACTTTTCACAAATATATTAAGAAAAAAAAATTAAAAGTGTTGGAAAAATAAAATTTAATATGGTTTCCATAACAATATACAATTTCAGTTATTAAATATTCTACTTTAAAAAATATTATTTTGTTGATTATATTAATGTATCTTTTTTACTTTTTTTTTAATAAAGAAGTAGGTTATAGTTGTAAAGTTATTGTGGCGTTCTAATTAAGATTATAAGATATGTGTGATGGATTTAAATTGCATGTGGTGTGATAATTAATTTCCATAGTAGTAATATAATTACCCAATTAGAAAAAGAATGATATAATTAATTGGGACAATCAAAAAGGAAAACACGAATTTCAATCATGTTCTTTTTCATTAATTAACAAAGTTAATTAATAATGGATTCATCCCTTTGCAAGACTTGTAAAACATGTCTGTGTGTATTTTTTTTTAAATAAATAAATACTTTTGTACATAGTTATCAGACCCGGCTCGGACATTGAACTGGCCTAGGACCTGGGTCATTGATTCACTGGTTCAACCGGTGACTCAGCGATTGAATCGGCGGGTCAATTTCGACAACCTGTTGAATTATTTTTGACAAATATAGCATGAATAATTGCCATTAGTGTCAATTTTACTATAATTTCGTAATTAAATATCATATGTACAAGTGAAAATGAAACCAATAAATATCCTTTAGATGTAATTCACCTTGAATTGAAATTTTTGTCCTGTGATTGTTGAATGGCGAGACTGCATCGAGAGAACGATGATGAAAAGTTGCTATTCGGTGAAAAATAGATGTTGAAAGACGTTAATTGACCATTGAATTCTAAATTTCCTTGATGTGCAATAACCCGGGCAGTTCTTCGGTTTTCAGGTCACCGGTTCTTTGCGAAACCCTCCAGATCAGCCGGGTCAATTTCGGTTCGATTGCGTATTGCTAATCAATTGTTAATTGGACCAGACACTTGGCCGGGTCACCGGTTTTCCTGTCCAACTGGCAGGTCCGGTCCGCTTTTGATAACTATGCTTTCGTGCGAATAACCTACCACATATCGTGTGGAGATAAGAAACTCATAATACAATCAAACAAGACAAATCAATGGAGCAGATAAGGCGAGCTATGTTTTCTCTAGGAATGTAATTTCATGATCTCAACTTTTCTAGTGAGCTTCTGGAAATATCGATTCCTTTAATGGGAGCCAGCATTGTCACTTTTCTTAACAACCCAAAAAGAAAAAAAAGAAGAAAGAAAGCTCTACACTTTTCTGGTTTGGCACCCAACTAAAACTTTGTTCACTTTTCTGGTTTGGCACCTCCATTTGGATATGCTGAAAGGAAGAAGTTGCATATGCTCCCAGAGGACCAGATGCTGACTGCCATGCAGTTTTGTTCCTAAAATCCCATTAAGGCTTTCTAGCAAACAATTATATAACTTGTCTAATATTAATTAGTTTCTTGAAAGGAAATTCATTTACCTTAATTTTAATTTAATTTGCCTGATTTAGATGTTATAACTAGTAATTAACAGTTAATTATTCTGAGCTTCATGTTACTCCAATATCGAACGATGCATGCCATAGGAGCTAATCAACATGAATTTTAACCTGACATTTTCATAATTCTTATATTAAGATTTAAACAAAAAAAGGTCCATTTTGATCCCTTTGACCAATGAAGACAAGAATATGCCTCAAATATCCTTTTTGCATGGGAAGTGTATAATTTTTTTCTAGTGCTATAAATAGTTGCAAGGCTGGAGACCTTGTTCATCAATACGTGATGGTAAATTATAAGCAGTTACACATTTTTTCTGAATTACTGCATTTTTGAGTCGTTCTTCATTTGCACTATTTCTTGGTTGATTTGTGTTGAGAGGTATGAGGATGCATTACTGGGCAATTACTCCTTTGGCAGTAGCCCTACAAACTGTCATGCCATGCATGGTAATGGCAGAAATTTTTGGGCTCACTGCCAAAGGAGATTTGCCCGGCAATTCATCCCATTCAAATTAATCATCTTCCAGGTCGATTTAGATTTTTTTTCTTTTTTCTTTTTTTTTTTAAATACAGGCTGCAATGAAGAAATTTTAGTTTGACTCCAGGTATATATTATACCAAAAAAATTTTCCTACATAAATTTCAAAATGTATATATATATATATATATATATATTTCTCCCCATTCCAACACCTGATCTACCCACAATTCCCAAAATTAGGTAATGCATTATTATAATGTGTGGATTATTAGCTACCAATTAGAGCTTCAGAGGTAATAAGAAATTGTATATTATGAACTTATGTAACACGATTGCTTCATTAATCTATTTGCCTTGAGTTATATTTTTTGTTTCAAAAGTAAAACAAGCTAACAAATGACTAAAATGAGCGACATTATATTAATTGTTGTTAAGGTTTGAGATTTCATTTTAAAAGGTTAACCCGTTAAAGAGAGTACGTCCAAATACTTCATATATTGACTATTTATTTAATATTTTCTCGATGCGGAATGTTCGTCCCTCAATATGACTTCACAAGATGGTGGCTCCTTGGAACACAAATTTTAAAGAGAAGAAACGCATTGCTCGTGAAGGAAGAAGAGAGATGGAGAGCACAATGCTTGTGAAGGAAGAAGAGTGAGGAGCATAATGCTTGATAAGGAAGAAACGGCATTGCTGCGGGTAGTTGAAAAATCTCAGGCGCGTGCAGACTCATTGGAGTATTTGTGCTCTAATACTGTGTTAAGGCTTGAGATTCCACTTTAAATGGTTAATAAGTTAAGGGGAGTAATTAATCCAGACCCTTAATTTATATATTGACTATTTTTTTAATATTTTTCAATGTGAGATATTTGTCTCTCAATGTATAATTGTTATGAATTCTAAGGAGTACAACAAAATTATATATGACATGTTGCAAGATGACACAACTTGTCATATAAAATAACCGCTTTAAAGAGTGCAAGAATTTATTCTTAGAGACTGAACAACTTGAAGTATATATCGAATCACTTTGCATAATACCAACTTTTGAGATTATGTGACCCATGCATGGGATTTTCTTTTCTAGCAAAATGGCATTATTATTGACTATTAAGAAGTAGATCACATGCAACCAAATAAAAATAAACAAGTAGATATTATTACTTATAAATAATTAACAATGTATCTCAAATTTGATTTTCGAGATGAAACTTGCCACCCAAAAAAGATTCCGAAATTGTTTGAACACAAATGGGACATTTTTTGTTTATTTACTATACGCACACACATATAAATGTTACATGGAATTAGGAAAACATTCCATGAGGAAATAACTAAGGTGGTGATACCATTGTGAGAGACGTGGCCAACGTGGAGGCAGCAACTTTCAAGTATTTAATCATGAAATGTGTCGACAAATAATTGCGAAAGTTAAAATGATTGTTGGTTACCGCTAAATTTGAGTTTGTTAGTACTTTGAGTTCTTTTTGCCTATTTTTAATTTAATGAATAATGTTATTTATTTACCTATCTCTATTTTTTTTATATAAGGGGAGATAGGGAAGGGGATAGTAGGGGAGCGTAGGTCTGATTTAAACCTAGGATCTTTCGTTCGAAATGTGAATACCTAATCGCTGTAGCATTTATTCGAATCACTATACCGGTCTTCAGTTTAAATAAATAGCATCACTCCTTTTTAATTAATAACTAACGATCATATCATTTCAACGGAATGATGGAAAAATCGGTAGGTAGTTTTCTTATAAAATCAACCTAATAGATAATTATATGGATCAATAAATAAATTACACTTGCTCCGTTATTGCCATGTGCCCCATCCTGTTCCATCTATCATTAAATTAGTTTCGTAATAAAGCCAGCCGCTACCTAGTTTCATGTAACTATTGATTAGTTACATGAACTAATCATGTGTTTCTTTGCAAGAATAAGTTGTAATACATTTAAAACTTTGTTTTCAAAGAGTAGTTTTGTTAACACGCGCTAAACTAATCAATATACAAAAGTCTCCATCGAGCTCAAGGTCTTTTTTTCCTTTTTTTTTTTTTTGGATAGATTAACTTTAAAGGCTTTAATCTCCAAAGCCTCTTGACACTGGATTAGCGGGTGTTCACTTTTGTTTAAAAGTAGATTCTGTGAGTATTTGTATAGTACATGTGTTTGTTGATATGTGTAGTTTGACCATATTCTATTTTTATTAATAGAAATTATTTGTGAATTTTTAAAAATGAAGGAGAAATTATGATCGCTTTATAACAACAATTTCAAATTGCATTCGAGGCTCATTCTGAGTTCATTGTTACCCACTTTTGGGATTATCTTAGGGCTTGTTTTCTCTAGAGTTATTTTTCCAATACAAAATTTGTCGACAAATTAAACTTACATTAACCATACATTCTTTATAACCAACAATTTTTTAGATTTCCCCCTCTACTTTTTCGCTACACACTTCAAATAAAAATCTCCCTCCAACCAAAAAGTTAGGAAAAAATAAATAAATATAAAGAACAAACCCTTTATGAAGAATGCATTCTGTTCTATTGATTTTGTATTTTTGTTCATAGGGTATGAACTCACCTTATATGGAGGAACCATGTTCTCTTGATCAAAATTGCATGAAAAAGTGTTATACTGAGTTGGTCGTGTCCTATATTGGATGTTTGCACGTAGGCCTTCAAATCCACATATTGCAACTAACCCATATCACTATTTATTCATATCAGAAACACTTCATAAAATTAATCGTCCTTTTGTGATGTACTACCTCTGATTTCCTCTTTACTATCTTATGTAATTTCAAACTCTGAATTTCATGAAAAATTGCCAACAATTCAAATTAAATCCTCAATAATTGTATATTTATTCCTGATCCATTTCATTGTTACTAATTACTAATTAGTGATTTGTATATAACCTTAGTAACATTAACATGCATGGCCTCCATTTCTCTTTTATGTATATTGCGTGCTTTTCCTCCTTGCCATGCACACAGTTAACCTCATACTCTTTGCTTAGCATCCATGCGCATGCTCGATTTTTCTCTCAAAGTAAACAAGAAAATCTCTTGGCACTGAACCAAATTTTGGGATATTCCAGAGAAACAATGAAACTTATATTGATGGCATATGCTGCTGGGACATCTCTTCAGGGGAATTTTTCTTTTCATCAAGGGTCAAGGTATCAGTTCGAAGAGGAACTCCTATGGAATATCTTTTCTTACTTTTTTACATATTTACTTTGCTGGCTTTTATTATTGATTTGATATATACGCAATCTTAGCGCCACGTGTCGAGGCTGCAGTCTCCGTCTCCTGCGCTAAAGGATCATTATTCAACACGAATTAAACTTGTAGTTCACAATGTACACGATTTTCTTGAAGTCACTTGTTTTAAAAACTTAAAACCGTTAGATTAGACAATGTCATATTATATATTTATTATTACATCTTCAACACGCCACCTGATAGGTTGATACCATTTCTTGCTCTGATATCATGTTTAGATCGGGCCATTTGATATTATTTTTATTGTTTCAACATATTTATATTGATTTTTTTTACATAACTTCTGTCTAGAGACTGAAATTGGAAAATGTACATATTCTAATTTTAAAAACTCTAGCTATTATTATTAAAAAAAAAAAAAAGGAAAGCCTCTAGAGTTGAATTATTTCTTCAACACTTTACTTAGTACATACACATTAATTACAGTAAAGATCAAATAGCATTTAGCAATATAAAACTTATGGTTGACAGCCAAATTCGTATGGATTCTAAAAGGAATGTGCTATGGAATTTTGTTTTATTTTTCTTTGTTTTCTTCTCAGTCGTACATATTCATCAATCAAAGGAAAAAGTGATGAAGCAGAGACTCCATAGAAATAGATGCTCTACTTCAATCCCCTTTTATACTCACAACTTTCTTTGTCTCTTTGAAGACTAAAGAGCCATATATAATCCAAGAAACAGAGCCTTTAATTAACCGGCTGCATCGCGTGTCTCTTTGATCTAATTCCTCGCCGCCCCACCCCCCAAAAAAAAAAAAAGCCGATAGGGGTCCGTTTCAAAAACTCACCTTTTCGTACGAAGGCAGCGTCTTTTTCACAGCTAAATATAAAAATGGCATAAAGAATGGTTTAATCAGAATATACTGTGTGCATGAAAAAGAAGAGTTTCCTGGAGAGTACCCTATATATATATATATATAGCATTTGAGCTTCAGCATTGGCAGTCGAGGCGGGATAGATAATTACTACTGTCACACCAAACGAGCGAAGATATGTGTAACCGCATTGCGGGGCAATACTCCTCTGGCAGGAGCTTGTAATTATTTCTTACTGCAAGTAGAATAATTGTAATGAGCTTCCCCTGCCAAGGGAGATTTGCCCGGCAATGCAGCTATACAAAATTAACAAATACATATATGGTTCAAGGTTCAATGCATCAATGCTGAAGGTAATTAATTACTTAATTTTCGATTTTCTTTCATTTCATTGTTATGTTATGATGACTTGTGAATTATAGTGAATTTTGAAAATTATGCAGCTTCTATCATGCTGCACGGCTCAAAGTTTGAAGCTCCGAGAAATCAAATCGTGAATGACTTGAGAGCATCTCCAATGTATAGATATGGATTGGGGACAATTATTAAAAATATATTTAGAGGAGATCAGATGATTATTTAATTCAAGTGTGGAGAAAGAAATGTACAAAAAAGAAGCTGGAAAAGAGGAGAGGTACAGACGAATTCAACAATCCCTAGTTGTCCACTTTCAAATCTTTTGTCAATGAAAAGAAATGAAGAAGCCAAAATCTGGAGAAATTGGTTCAACCGATACCTCGCTCTCATGCAACGTTTTTGTTAGTTGTAGGATCCTTAAGGAAATAAAGAAAACTGCAAAAAATCAAATTGAAAAAAAAGTTTAGATTCCGTTGCCGGGACTTGAACCCGGGTCTCTCGGGTGAGAGCCGAGTATCCTAACCAACTAGACTACAACGGATCTCATACTTTTTGGCTTTTTATATTTTATCTTACTTGTTCTATTGTGTTTTCCTCTTCTAGAACTAGATAAATTCGTTCCACATAAGATAACGTTATTTGTTTCACAACTAATCAGAAAAAAAAAAAAAAAAAAATCAGATACTCCATCTATGGGGTCTTGGATCCTACATGTGGGATTCTTATTGGCTTACAGAACTTGAATCTTTTCCAACTCTAGGGTGCGTTTAATACAAAACGATGGAAAGAATATTCTCCAATTCCACATAAAACAAAATTCTAAAGGGGAGGTTGGAATTGTTTTCCGGTGGAAATAGATCAAAAAATACTTAAAATGATTGTTTGAATTTCATTTCTTTCTCATTACTTTTTTCATTTTCACTCTCCATATTCTTATGCTACATAATTGCTTCTAGAGAATTTCTACATTGGAAATCTCTTTTTCTTGCTAATTTAGAAAAGGTTGTGCGAATTCACCACCAACTTGTTCTAGCAAGTTGAATATGTGTGGATGACTTTTTGAACAATGAAGTTAACACATTCAAAATACAAGTGAATTATAACGTACAAGTGGATTATCTAATATAGGCAAGTAGGGAACCAACCAAGTTGATTATCAAGTTAAAAGTACAAATTGATTCTCAAAGTTAGAGGTGCCAGAGGGTTATGAATGCAAATGCAGGTGATTTATTGTATTATGATATAACAATTTTTTTACCATTTTGCCCCCTTGTTAATCTATAAATTGGGGTTGTATGCTTCATTTTCATTATCAATCAAGAAGTGAAATTTTCCTCTCTTTCACTTTCCTTCTCATCAGATATTCCTTAAGAGTTTATTTTTAGTTTCTTTACTTTTATAACAACCGGAAAATAATGAAGATTTTTGGCATCCTGATGCTTAATAGTAACGTGTAGAATTATTATTAGTAGCAGTTAATTATAATTAGAAAAACAGAGAGTTTACATATGGTAATTATTCCCAATTTTACTTTCCCATTTTATATTTACAAAAGTAATTAGCAGACATAAAAAGAATAAAAATGTTGAATTATTCCACTTTTTGATAGTCAAGCATCTATAATCTCCAACAATAAAAAGCAGAGGGTAAAATAATAATTAAAGTAACAAAACAATCATTTCAAATTACCTGGCGTGCTTTTATTGCTTCATTGTCTTAAACCGCGTATTTATTTGAATAATAATAATGCTTTCTTTATCACTTATACTGATAATCACCATGATAATAACCATCTTATATGACAATGCAATAACGAAGTCCTGTAAAGGTGTGAACAAGTTAACATCTTGTGTGCTAAGATAGCTTTTCGGAAAATTGGTGCAACAAAGCAGCGAAAGATTATAACGGAAATATGTGATTGAAAATGAGGATAACGGGCTTCACAAGAAGATTAAAGCTAGAGCGAATAAATGCTTATTAAGCTAGGCCAAACATGCGAGGTTGCAGTGGGAAGAAAACATAGTAGAAATTTAACAAGTAAATACATTTCACTAGGCCACAATGCAACAACATTCTTTCACATTTAGAGAAGTCAGCCTTTAACACCAGGTGGAAATACAGAAGAAGCAGAAGATCAAATCAAAAAGAGAACAGAAAACAAAGATTGAGAAACTGCTCGTTTGGCTGCTTCTTTTGGGACACTTAAGATATAACTATTGATACACTTGGCTCTTCCGATCTCTGAAACTTTCTCGTTAGTTTACTACTGAGCATATACAAAACGATCTTCCCTTTTTCCGGGGGTGCTGCTTAAGAAGGGGGAGGAGAGATTTGTCGCGCAAAAGAACGAACAGAAAACAGTAACATACAGAGAAATAATGTGAAGTAGCCATATAGCTGCCTTTTTGTGTGTACTTATCCCTGTAGCCCAGGAGTTGCTTCTGTTGGGGCTACCCAAGCTTTAGAGATGATTTAGCCACCTCATATTAATCTTTAACGAGCAAAACTCGCGCAAGTTTACGTCATGCCCTCTGGCGATGCAAAAAACTGTAGGCCCATCTGCCTTTTTATGTGGTCAGGAATAAGCTTGTTGATGAGATCCGGTGACGCTCCAGACAACTATAACAGCGGAAGAGAACAAAGAAAAGGAAAACAATAATAATAATCAGTCAGCACTCAGCACCACAACTTAAGTAATGACGAAATGGTCACACGAAAATTATTCTCGGCTTGCATATGATATCACATCAATCATCAAACAATGAATTCCACGATGTCCATTTGGTTATTACACAGTAAACAAAGTTATCTATCCCATAATACCTCAACTTCTAAAAGGTTAATAGAAGATGTTGGAAGATTCCATATTTATTTTGCATAAGAATGGTTCCTCTCCATAAAAAGATTCATTGATCAATCTAAAGCATCAAAATTTCAGCCAAGTATATATTCACACTGCATACCTCCTGTTTGAAGTTGAATATAGGTGGCAATGGGTGACCATTTGGCAGTCGAACATTAGGCCCCCGAAGCTCATCAAAGAAAGGATGTGCACAAGCTTCTAGCTGCAATCAAAAGCATTCTGGTCAGAAAAATAATATATCTGCAACTCAGTGCAGAAGCAGGCCAACTGCAAGAAATATACATAACGAAAGATGTTGGAATCAGAGACCGCGCATGTTGTACAGCTGAAACCATTACATTGTAAATTGAAAAAATAACCAATTATATTTAAAAGAAGACTTCAAAGGAACTCACAGCCGTGCAACGAAGACTAGGTGAATATTGCAGCAACCGGGAGGCGAGGTCTATTGCTTCTGGTGGCATTCGTTTGTGAAAAACCTGAAAAGTACAGTTTCAACACTAAGAAAGCGAACAAAGTTTACAAAATAATAATAATAATACTAATAATAATAATAACGTAAGAAGACAGATATTGTGCATAAAGAAACATTGAAAGATGCTTCAGAAGACAGATGAAATCAGTGGGCAAGGGAGAAAAATGATTGTTCTAAAAAAGATAAAAACAATAATAAAAACTAATGCAATAGTAACCAAGATTCTAAAAAGCACAAAGCATGGAGAAGCATCACACTTTTTCCCCTCTGGCAACATTTTATTTTATTTTTCCTGAATACTGATAACATATTCACAACTCGGTTATGCAAAATGCTGCATTGCTTTATTTCTCAACCTTCCATTCTTTTCCTAGTATACTTTAGCAACTTTTCCTCAAGCCTTGCCTTGAAGATCTAGAAAACCCCGCCCTTTAACTCAAAATTGGGCATACTACAATTTGTAATCCTTCGACAGCTCTGCCTTAGCAGTAAAGATGACTTACTGCTGAATCTCAGATGATCATAAGAGAGATATATGAGACTGATTGATTGGAACAATTTTGGTTGCTTCAGCATCCTCAAAGCCCATTTTAAATAACTCTCATATATCCTTTCAGAACATTAGCAATTAATAAAAAGAGACTTGGAAAACTGTGCAATCGAGCAAATAAAGAAACAACTTATTTAAATATTTGTTTATGTTAATTTGTGTCCATCTCACTCCTAGACCTCAGTGGCCCCCTTAAGCATATTGTATATTACCATACCTACGTGCATTCATGATTTCTGGGACTATATTCTTTATTGATTTGCCCATTCCTTAGGGAAATGAACAATTTCTTAAGGCAGCTCGCCACAGCAGTTAGATCATCCAACCACAAACCAAAACAGTAGCGCAAAGACGAAGAGAAATGGGAAGCAATAAAAAGTATGGAACCATGAACCAGCAAAGGAAGTTTCATCCTGAGAAATTAGAACCCCCTTATAACCACAAAATGTACCTTGTGCCATGGATGTGCCTTTATTTGAGGAAATCTGAAGTCAGTATAGTTGGGATTCATACAACGAATTTCCTCTCTAGTTGGAGTTCCAAGAACCTGGAAGACAAAGCACATAAGACCACAGCACTATGACAATTTTCATCACTTGTACAACAAAATAATCAAGTGGTACCTTAATAATTTCCACCAGTTGGCCCACGGCATTCTCCCCGGGAAAGAGCGGCTACATAATTAGAAGTATTACATCAGACCCCATATATAGTTGAAAAAGAGCCAACTGACTCAACATCATAATTCAGCTAAGACTGAATATAAGAATTGTACTAACTTGTCCCAGAAGAAGTTCAGCAAGGACACAGCCTGCTGACCATATATCTATCGAGGTAGTGTATTCTGTAGCGCCAAAAATTAGTTCAGGAGCGCGATAAAACCGTGAACAAATGTATGATATGTTTGCTTCTCCTTTCATCTGTTCAGGAAGAAATTTGTGAATTCTAATTAAACCGAACGGAATTTTCGCCAAATATAACTTAGCAGAGGGACCATGACAGGAATAGTTTCTAACAAATATTTAAAAATATATAAAAAGTAAAGCACGTTGTCAAAAACACAATGGAAGTAATAATAAAAATAACTTGCAGCAGCACCTCAAAACATGAAAATTATGTAAACGGAACTTTTTTTTCCCTATCATCAAATGCATTCCGAAAATGCCAATATACCATAAATGGATGTTTACAAATCAATGGATTAGGAACAGGAAGCTGTGTCACTTACTAGTACTTTTGCGCTTCCAAAATCACAGATTTTAACCTGATGGGTAAGAGGATTAACCTGTAACAAACAAAAAATTATATTATTAAAAGGATTGCTGCACTTTAGATCATTATTACAATTTCTGAAACGATTCTTAAATGCTTACGAGGACATTTTGTGGCTTCAAGTCTCTGTGGCATACTCCAGCAACATTATGCATGTATGCTAGCCCCCTGAAAATCTAGGATATATTTTCCTAATTATAATGCGGAAACGTTAAGGATATCAGACATATCTCACAATGAAGTGCTAAAAGACCGCGCTTACTTGGTATGTATAAAGTTTCACATAGATGAGTGGCATTCGCTGGTTTGTGTTGCAGTAGTGCTTTAGAACGCGATACATGGTCTCTGGAACGTATTCCATGACTAAATTGAGAAAAAGCTCATCTTTCGTTGTGGTGGAGAAGAAACAGTGCTTGAGAGAAACAACATTTGGATGATCCATTGTCCTCATTAACTGCAGTTCACGGTTCTTGTATCTTCTATCTTGCAAGACCTTCTTAATAGCTACAGTCTCTCCAGTTTCCAGGCACTTCGCCTATGGTAAGCAGCAAATTAGTAAATTTGTTTGATAAAAGACAACAAAATAACCAACACAGCACCAAGTTATATAAACATACCTGAAACACAACTCCAAATGAACCAGTGCCCACCACTCGTTCTGCCATATAACTAACTGTCTGCACACAGAATCATCCTTTACCAATTAAATTTCACTTCTTTCTCTGTTCTTTTATTTTTTGTGCAAGCTCAAAGATGTGCACAAACTGCTTATGAAGCCAAATTACAGTAACAACATGCACTTGCAAAGATTATACATGTATTAAAAATCAGCATATTCATGAGCACGAAGATCCATGCCAGCAAAATTAATGCTGTACCTGCTTTGGTTCTCCATTTTTGCCCCCAATGGTTGTGGAAATTATGTGGCCAGTGACAGCACCGTTCCCATCCATTACAGGATCCGACATCTCCTGAAACATCATTTGCATTAAACAATAATAATAAGTTATGGTCATTCAAGACTGCAATAGCATTGATCAACTAACAGTTTCCGTAATAAGATTTTGTAGTCATAGAACTAGCTAGGCAAAGAACAATATGCAACAATGCCCATCATAGATCTGCATTTATAATTTATATAAAAGTAATTCACAAATCAACCGAAGGATGTATCATCACATCCGCGGTGATGATCGCTACAGACTTTACACTAGCACCCTTATCAGGCACTCCAAATCCCAAAATCGCATGTGATAACCCAGATTAATTAAAAAAAAATTCGCTCAGCAAGATCAGATCATGAGCCAAAAAATACAAGAAGCATAAATAGGGAATACTTTGACACGGTCGAAAACACAAACTTAGAAGATCAGAAAAACAAATTCCGGAATAGATCAATTGAAGAAAGAATATGACAATAACTAACCCCACTAACCCAAATCTTGTTTGGCCTACCAGAGATCTAAAGAAGAAGCAAGTTTAACTCCATCGCACCAGAAATAAAAATGAAAAACACAAAAAGCATGAATCTTTTTGGACAGAGAGAGCTCCTAATATGATAAAAATTTATTACACCGTACAATAATAATAAAATGCTCAATTCGGACAAAAGGGTTCCATTTTCCATCAATCTAATCCTATCAAAACTAGGAAATAAATTGCTTCTCAAAATTATAAAATACCTACGAGAAAACAACCGTAGTAGAGAAACCAACATCTTCAGCGAGGCTATTTATTTTTCTATTTTTCCCCCATAACCCAAAATAAATAAATCAATAAATAAGCAGATAAATGAAATGAAAATTTTAACAGAAAAGGCTTGTTTAATCATATTTTTCCATAATTTTCTCATAAATAAACAAAACCCAGAAAAAAAATTGAATCTTTTTCGTGGCGCTAAGGGAAAAAAAAAAAAAAAAAATTACCTTATCGTCGGCCATAATAATAGATTCCGACGGGGAATCAAACCTCAAGGAGAAGAAGAAGAATTTAGCTTTTGATAGGGATTTTCTTTTTATGGTTCAGTGTTGATAATTGTCGGTAGGGAAAGAATTAGATAGATAAAGAAAGAGAGAGAGGACCCATCAAGAAAACAGCACCCATGTGATTCCAGCTCTTCTCCGTTTTGGTCTCTCTCTCCTCTCCTCTATACCTCCTCTTTAGGAGAGCATACAGAAAAAGGTTCCCCTAGATTTACTTATCCAAAAATAAGTAAAATGAATAAATAAATCCAGGTAATTATAGACTTGGACTTTCTTGTTCTTTTGTTGTGATGATGAGTGGATCCCTTCACAAAATTCATCCGTTTCCAACCAATGTTTTTAGGACACTAGAACTATGTTTGGCTAACCTTAAAATTGTTCATGAGTCAATTGCTTTTATTAAGTGAAAAAAATAATAATAATAATAATAATCTACTAATGTAACTCTAACAACAAATATCATCATTTTAACAGATCATTTTTTTTAAACAAAATTTGCATATCATGAAACAAATTGTACAGCAAAGTTCGGAGGCTTCTCTCTCCCCATACAAGAGAAGCACCTTTTAAAACCGAACCTAGCAAAAGCATGAGCAACATTATTAGCCTTCCGATTAATCCATTTGCATATGGGAAGGGAATACATAGACATTAAGTTGAAAATTTTTTGTATGACAACTCCATCATCTCCTCTAGCACTAGGATTGCAAATTGCATCAGCCACCAATGAGGAATCCGTCTTAATAGCAGAAATGGTTAGACCTTCCTAGGGGTGGGTGTCGGACGGGTCGGGTCGGGTTTGGTCTCAACCCGAACCCGACCGACACTGAGTCGGGTTGGCGACTTTGGAACCGAGCCAACTCGACTCGGTTTCATAACCCGACTCAACCCGAGTCAACTCGGGTTGACTCAGGTCTCGGGTTGGGCCGGCCCAACTCGAATTTCGGCCTAGAATTTCACCAATTTATTTTGTTCGCATATTTCATTGTGATTCAAGTCCAAAAAAATTAAAAATCGAGTTTTGTTATTTTTTTGAGCACGTTTCAATGTGATTCAAGTTTAATAAAATTAAACAAAGAACTTCAGTTGAGAGAGAGTTTTTGAGTGTTTTGAGTGAAATTGTAAAAGGAAAAACAAACTAATAATAAAGAGTGAAAACGTTGTGACCTTAAAACGAAAAAAAAATTTGGTAAAAAAAAAAAAATATATGACCGGGTTGACCGAGTCGGGTTAAGTGGGTTGACCCTGGTTGGACCGAGTCAACCCGAACCCGACTCGACCCGGTCGGGTCTCCTTTACCCAAACCCGCGGCCGACCCGATTGCTACAGTAACCCGACCCGATCTGACCCGTTTCGGGCCGGTAGAGTCGGGTTCGTCTAATTACTGGATCGAATGCCCAGCCCTAGACCTTCCTCAATAGCAACTTATAGTCTAACAAGAACTACCATACATTCTCCAATGAAATTACCCAAATTTCTAGGGTAAACTCAAGTAAGACCCATAACAAACTCGCCTTTTCATTTCGAACCACCACCCCAATAGCAAAATAAGAGGCCCGTTCTTTAACAGGTACATCAACATTCATTTTTAACAAACCCAAGCCTGGCTTCTCCCATTTATGTTTGTTGTTAGAAGTGCGCTTACTTTCAGAATATATGGGTATAATAGGCTCATTTGCTAACCGAAATTCCATAAGGTAACCCGAAGCACTAATGAGGAGTTGTTAGGCATTAGATTTCTTTTTCTCAAACAGCCAAAATTTCTTTTATTTGCAAAATTTCCACAAAAGTACCGGAAAAAAGATCAAATTCATCACTGTTGAATTTCTTCCTTGCTGCCAAAATGATTTCCCCTACTGGTGATCCCAGCTTGTTTGCAATGAAAGAACAAAAAATACTCCCTTCCCAAATATCTCATGTGACAATATGTTGTCACTAAAATGAAAAGTGTAATTAGAAACGCGAGATTTATTAAATTTTATTTATCATTTAATGACATCTAATAATGAGGATGATCACCAACGGTAATAAATAGGGATGACATTTAACCCGCAAAACCCGCCCGAACACGCAACCAACCAGAGCTTATGTAGACCATCCAAAAAACCTGAAAATAAAACCCAAAAGCTAACCCCAAACTCAAGGGAAAACCCAAACCCGACCCGAAACTAGTAAAACCCGACCAAACCCATAAAAGCCACCCAAATCCACACAACCTGCCCGACCAGAACCTGGTTCAAGTCGATTTCAGGTTGAGCCCAAAACCAACCCGACCTGCCCCCTTGCCTACCTCTAATGATGATCACCAATGGTGATAAATATATAACACTACAAATGGTGATAGATAACATTACCCGTAGTTATATTGCAACAATAAAAACTATCTAATACACTATGCTTTTAGATAACTTTCTTATTTACAAAAATGAGCGTTAATAATACTTAATTCTCGTTATATTAATCTTCCACCTTAATTCTTACTTAAAAAAAATCTTCTAACTTAATTCTTATGCACACTTTATTTTTCTTTCTTTCTTCGTCACTTTTATAACTAAGAACTTAAATCGATCATCAATTCAATAGTGTTCGAAAGAAGTAGAAGAACGCTTCTCTGAACATGCTGCCCAAAAATTTTCACGGCCCTTTTCTTCTCTGACCACTTTTTATCATCGGATGAAAAGACAAAAACTAATATATTTTCCAGTACTTTTTCATTTCCAGAATTATTCTGGCAATACTATCATGTCTTGAATCTGTAAGCAAAATGAGTATGCAAAAATGGGTTAAATTGAATTGATTATAATGAGTGGTGGTCACAGTAGTTTTGGTGGCTTGAAGAGCGGCATTAGGTGGTGGAAAGCAACGGTGGTATACGACTATAAATGTTGAAGCACCGAACGTCTGATATTATAATGATACGAGAAAGTGATGTCATATAATATCAACAAATCACCATACCATCCCCAAATCAAATTAGCAGATGATATTATGTCACATTATATGTCTAGTGCTGTAACAATATCAGACGTTTGAACATTTTCAGTATACAGTAACATGGTAAAATTCTTTTTTCTTTTCTTTTTTCCCCCCCCCCCCCCAATTTTCGTTACGCCATGACTAAATTTTGGTAAATTACTTTGCTGTATCTATAAAAAAGTGTACTTAAATTATTGATGTAGTATGTATAATGTAGTGTCTTAATTAAATAATTTTTCTAATGGTAATATAACTATTGTTTTTGAAATTTTCTTATACTCTAGCAACGACTTACATTTTGATGCTTGGTCATGGTTTACCCAGTTTAGAACTTTCATAAAAATGTATGAGTCCTTTTACAGAGATAGATAAGGCTTTTTTTTAAGGAGCATTACCCTCACGTGGCGTGAATGCTTTTGTTAGATTCACGCCACGTGAGGGTAATGCTCCTTTTTGAACCTTATCTATCTTCTTAAAAAATTTTAATAATGTACATGATATCTTTTTCTTTTTAAATAAATAAATCTCAATTCTTTTTTTTTTTTTTGAACAAAATAAATCTCAATTCTGAATTCAAAGGTTTGTATCCCAACGTTGAAGACTATAATCAAGTCTGAAAAGAAAACAAGACATTAACATGAAACCTTCCTCCTTTTCCTTGGTCCACACTTCATAAAATTTATGTGACATTATTCATCATCGACTTCCATAAATGGTATTGAATTGTGTTGGTTGCCAACTTTGACTTCAAAGTAATGTTGTTTATTATAAAAATGATCATTAATAGTTTATGTGTCATTATCATTACGGTAACATTAAATGATATATAAATTCAGTAAAATAAATAAAAGTGTAACATATAATTTAGTATCACCAACTAAATAATACTCCCTCCATGGTTTGAACAAGTGACACATTGATTAAATACTCATCTTTGGAGCAGGAGGTACCGGGTAGGGATGACGACGGGGCGGATTTGCCGTGCTCCCGTCCCTGCCCTGATCCCTGTTTGAATAGGGACGGGTAGGGGTGGGGACATTTCGGGGTAGGGATGGAAAAAATCCCTGTTCCCCACCCCATTTTCAATTTTTTTAAAGACCCCATAAAAGACACTATTTAAAAACAAGTATTTGCCAAAAAAATTGATAGAAGTGATTAATGTTTAAATTGGGTTGGTAGAGGTTGAGGGTTTAAATCTCCATAATGTTATATACTAACTTAATTATTTTCTTAAATAATATTATTATTATTTTAATATATCAGGTTTGGGGATTGGATAATCAGAACTCACCCGCACCCCACTAATGATTCGGGGCACAACCTAGTGCCTCATCCCCACCCCGTTTTCTAACGGTGCGGGTCCCTAGGGATTTCGAGTGCATTCTGCCATCCCTAGTACTGGGCTCGAGTCACACATATCTTTCCCTAATCTCCCTCTTGTATAAATAATAATCTACATATATATATATATATTATCTATCTATATATATATATTATCTATATATATATAATAAGAGAATAGTGGCTTTTCCCACTCATTTTCTGGCTCTGTAAAATTTCTGACTATGTAATATTTCTGGCTCTATAAGATTTCTGGTGACTTTATTTAATTCTTTTTTTTGTATTTTTTTATCTTTTGTTTGAAAATTGTTACGCTAATTTATTAAATGATATTTACTTCTCCCTTTATTAACCCATATTCAATCATCAATTCACGGTAGTTTCTTTAGCCAACTATTTTAAATTAGGAATCTGTCACTTATCAAACTGAACACAAAATTAATTGGGAGTTCTATTTCAAAAAAGGCAAATAGTAATCTTTATAATTCAAAAACACATGCATAGTACGTCTTTAAACAAATAAATTTCTAAAAATCTGTAACCTTATTGTAAATTTCAATTTTTAATGATTTTGTAAGAAATTTTTATATGGTTATTGTAGTGCAATAATCAAGTTTGATTTTTTTTTTAAAATTATAGTACTCTAATTTGGAACTTTTTGGTAATTTCCCATGGAACAAAAATTTTAGTTTGTTGTTTTAAATATGGTCTTACTATATTTAGAGTTGGATTATTTATTTGAGAAATGGACCAAATATTGATATAATTACACTGTAATAGTTGTTCAATAATTTTTAACATTTTACTTTTATTGAATCATTTTAATTAATTTTTATTTTATATGTATAATTAACTGGTGTTGTAATTCAAATAAGTACTATATTGGTTAGGTTTATCACATTTTAGACAGAAGGTCTTGGATTAGAACACACCTACCCCTGCCCTCCCATCTCCTATACCTACTGTATCAAAAAAATTAACTAGTGCAAAAAGTGTTACCGACAAATAAATTCAAATATAATAGAATGGTTATAAAAACTTATGTCTCATAATGTTAATATGACTCAACTAGCTGTATTAATAATTTATATGAAATTTTTGTAAAAAAATTTATTTACATTTGTTATTAAAGTAATTATATAGAGACATGTTTATCTGACATGAATAACTGATATTTGTTCCCCTCACTTCTCCTATATCTAATGTACAAAAAAAAAAAAAAAAAATTAACTGGTGCAAAAAATGTTACCGACAAATAAATCAAAATATGATAGAATGGTTATAAAAATTTATGTCTCATAATGCTAATATATAACTCAACTGGCTGTATTAATAATTTATTAAATTTTTGTATAAAAATCCATCGACATTCGTTATTCGAGTAATTCTAAGTAGACATATTTATCTTATATGAATAACTGATATTTATTAGTTGGCAAACATGAATTGGTTGTTTATATGTAAGTGGTTATTTGAAAACTCACAATCATCCAATATGTGGTTGACAACTAAATATGTTACTTTTTATGCTAGATAAATATGTCTCTCTAGAATTACTACGGTTGTTATTACTTTGAAATCTCGTACAACGCATGAGTGAGAATTCTAGTAGTAGTAATAGTAATAATAATAATAATAATAATAAAATCTCCAACTGACAAAGATAGTCATGTATACTAGTTTCATCTATTCTAAAAAGATAATTCACTTATCACATTGAACATGACTTTAATTTTTTGTTTCTATATCCGTCCTTAATCAATGTATCTTTTTACCATTATTACTCCTCATCATCAACTACCTACACGTTAGAATATTTTTAAATAACTAATGAGATATAAGAATATACATGAAAAAATACAAATAAAATTTAATATTTCAACTATATCAGCCATCATTTTAATATGTGTGAAAATAACTGTTGGACTATCTTTGTTGAACGGAGAGAGTAAATAACATGACTCACTAAATTGACATATATGGTATTAATTGGAGAACCATAGAAGGCTGCTAGGTAATAATACTTGGTAATAGAAGTAAATAACTTTACAGATACTATTAAACCTATAATGATAAGATTACTTGTAAATATACTAACAGATTGGTGATTGTCTACCACAATTAAAATTAATATATTTGATAAGAAACTGGTGTACATTTGGTCCTTGGCATTTTGGGACAAACATTCCAATTGCTGGCAAATAGGAGCAACTTGTCTTTCATCAAATGCAAATTGACGTGAGCTTACAACGATGATGCTGGGAGAAACATTTTTTTTTTTAAATATCTCTGTACATCAGAATTTATTTTTGATTTTACCGTTATATACTATAGTTGATGATATAGTCACACGGAGTAGAACATTGATGTGGTGCTTGAGAGACAAACGGAGGAAATAAACAAATTCTCCAATTTATATCTTAAGATGATTTCAAAGGGCTGATCATAGGCTTAGGCGGGCGATTTCGCCCCTGGGCTCAGCTCGTCTACAATTTTTTTCTTTTTTTTAAAGTGTAATTATTGTTTGTTTTAGTGGATTTCTCAAAAAGTCTTAAGATGATCTTGATTTCTCCACCCAATATCTGAGAAAAATGCAATTGAAATCAACAACCACCGGGTCTCTGTATTTTTGGATGTGTAATTCCAATCACATTTAAGAGAAAATAGGAATGGATTTTTGAATCATTTCATATACCTAGAGTCAAGTATGAAACACTAGTTTGAACCCGTTCGTTGCACGGAGTTGTTTGTAACCTATTAGATTTGTGTCTAAATGTAGCTGTGTTTGATATATTTGAAGATTTTTTAGAACCAATTATTGTTGATTTTTTTTTAAACCAACTACGATGTTGTTTAATATAAAAAAAAAAAAAGAAAAAAATTAACATCTACTCCTCCTACTAAAACATATTTCCTTTCTAATTTATCACATTATGAGATTGGTTTATTAAAGAATCAATAGCTGATATTAGAACAAAATTCATTATTAATAATATGCCAATAAGCGCTCATTTGTTTGTCAGGTTGGCCTTATATTTGTTAGCTTGTGTCAAGTGACGTGGCCCACTATAATTGATAGTAGAGCTCCAAATTCAGAGCTCGATATGTTGCTGTAGAAAATCTAAGCAGCTTTATATTGAAGTGTTTTATAGATATTGATATTATATTGTTTGAAACTCTTATTTTTTCAATTTATAAAAGGGAATTATAGTGAGTGGAATGAGCAGTGGAGATTTAATTAAAGTTTGAAATGTGTGGTGATTGGTGAGTAGTTGTCAAATCAACAGTCAAATCATAGTAGGTGAAATTATAAAAGGAAAAAATGAAGAGTTTCAAACAAGCTCATTGTTGAGAAGATGTTAATTAAGTTTGTTGCTTATATTTATACATTAAATTTATTTGAAATCGTAGCATTTAAAAGAGATAAATCATATAGAAAATTGATGTATTATATTTACTCAATTCTGATTATTAAAAAATTTCAAGGATCAAATTGAATTAGATTTCAAAATTTTTTAGTACTATCTAGGACTTAATTCAATAAATTAAAAAAAATATGGTGTAAAAGTAGAAAGTGGATAGTAGAAAATTTAACTTGAATCTTTCGATAATTTCTATCAGTAGTATGTTTATGGTTACTTTTTAATTTTTAATTTGTATTAAAGTTTATATCAAGAGTTTCAATTTAAGACCCATATTCAATATTTTTTGGTATCAAAACAGTGATATTTTATCACAAAGAAAGGAAAAACAAGTTGAAAGTAGTAAAATAAAAAGTTAAAGGGCTTGGTGGTAAAATGGCAAAACCACCGCCATGGTTACCGTATTGGGCAACGAAATTGGAGTTTCAATTTGGCCAATTGAAGATTGACATTTGTAATATAATAAATAAGGATATCACAAAGAGTTAAATGCACTCTGGGTCTCGACTTTGAGCAAAGTTGCATTTTGGGTTACTTATTTTCAATTTAGTGTAATTATGTCCCTCAAATTTTTTTTTGATAAAAATATAATTTATTCATTGCTTGAGTCTTCTAAAAGTACATCAGAAAGAAAATTAAAAAAAAAATAAAATTCCTAACAGTGGAGTTTGACATAAAACCAACCACCCGAACTAGGCATGAACAACTTGATTTTTAAATCTCCTAACATAAGCAAAAGTCAGACGTGTGCTCTTCCGATCTTGAGCCAATAGTCAACAAGCCTCAATGAGCATACTCTTAAGCCAATAGTCAACAATCCTCAATGAGCATACCAAAGTAGGAGATGTCCTCTTAAGTGCTTCTCTCACCAAGTGGCTAATTATCCCCAACTACCAATTAAAATGTCAAGACCCACATTCTTCGTTTCATGATTGCCTAGTCTTGATCCAATACTATAAGGTATGTCATTATATGGTATTATATTATTATGTGGCATGCATCGAGGACGCCACATGGGAAATCACAACTATATGGCGTGTCTCGATACACGCCACATAACAATATGATACCATACATATAGTGTTAGATAATTTTTAAATGGTTGTGTTCACGTTGATCTTAAGAGTCCCAATTGTTACCCATTTAAGCCTACCATAGGATTTACTATCATCGACTTTCAAGGCCGCATAACCCATTTTTCCTTGCAATTTTCTTTCCAAATAACGCGTGATTTCAAAGGCTATCATAATATTATCAGTTATTAGTCGTCCAAGAACAAACGCACATTGAGAACAGAAAATAATATATCATGGAGAAGTACCAAAAGAGTTTTGCCATCTTGTTTGCAATGATTTTATAAAAATGTCGCAAAGAGAGAATGAATTCTGGATTTTGCTCTTTCGGTATGAGCACTATATATAGAGGTGTCGTTCAAGCCTTCACGAAAACTACAACTCTCAATAATATCCGCCCAAATGGGGGTTGGGCGATTTTGTAAAGACCAGGTTAAATGAAATGGAAAATATTTTTTTGAACTTTGAATTTATTTTTTTTTCATTTGTTTTATAAATAAAATCATGAAGTAATTTTTTTTACGACCCTCTTAAAAGAATTTTTTGGACACAAGTTAGGCTTATAAAACTGAAACTCCAAGGAAAAATAAAGAAAGTGGTTCAAATTGTACTGCGATAGTTAAATATTCATATTTCAGATGAGAAGTTTCGGTCTCGAACCACACCCACCCCTCTCCTATATCACCTTATATAAAAATAAAATAAATTTACACATCACTCAAATTTATAAACACTTACATTCTCACTCTTTCTCCTATGAATTTAATACAACAAATCGTATTCACATATCTCGTGAGACCCACCTACATTATACAAATATCTACCATCCAACTTCACTTATTTTCCCTCTTATTTTACGCAAAAATGCATTTTTATGTGTATGCCGACACAAACAAAAAAATGGTGATAGAAGAGTTAGTATAATTAAAAGTAATATACAATTATAAGAAATCCCGTGGCATGAATGCGAATATAGCTACACAGACCATAGATAATGTCAAACTACTTGGGTAGCTACCTATATGCATTGTGACAAAACCTGAACCACATTCAAGTAATGTTATTCACTTCGAATTTACACCAAATTTAACATACTACTTGACACACGTAAAGTAAAAAAGCAAAAAAGAAAAATAAGAAAAATTTAATACATCCACATATGATATTCAGGTCTCATGTCTCAAATATTGCCTTCAATTTACATGCCATTTTTTCACTCACAAAAATACATAGATATCTTCGTTTTACAATTTTTTTTCCCAAGGTGACAAAATCATTAAAGAATTAAATAATAATATAATAATAATAAGGATGATAATAATCACACGAACAAAAGAACGAAAGTAAATGAAATACAATTGTGGTTTCTTTCAGCATTTTGTTGAAGAAAAGTGGTTACACTCATATTTTAGTAAAATGAGATATAACTGACTTACATCCCATACATAGAGTAAACTTAAGCCGCCTCCTGCGATAAGATCTCAAGCTCAGCCCACCACAGGGGAGAAAGCCTTGGTGCTGCTGCCTCCGGCGATACCTCAATCACTTCCCGCAACTTTTGAATGATTTCTTTAGTCGTTGGCCTCTTCCGGGCTTCTTTTTGAATGCACCATTGGATTACCTCACACAAAACTTCAAGCTCCTTATCTTTGAAAGACTGCAAGGTTGGATCGATCAAGTAGCTGATCGTCTTCTTATCATTCAAGTATTCAGAAGCCTGAACAAAGTCGAGATAATCTAAGACTATTGAAAAGAAATATAACAGTAGCTACCTAACCAAAGGCAAGTTGTTCAAAACTTCAATAATATCTTGCTCCATTTTCATGATCCACTGCAAAATGTTGTTCAAAACTTCAAAACATAGGATTCCATACATCATACATGTAATAAATAGCTAACAGGTAGTCCTCATATCCTACCCATTTCTTAGGACACGTTATTCTATCAGAAACTAAAAGAAAAGACTTACTATCGTAATCTTCTTCAACATTGTAAACCAGAATAAATTTATTGTACTTTATTTTGTGTAAATAGGAAATATGACTTATGCCATAACCAAATTGAAAGAAATTAAAGAAAAGTAAAATCAATGCACATAAGTAGTGATTGAAATGGATGGATACCCAGTTAATCAGAGATCCTTGTTCTTCTGAGTTTTGAAGTCTTCCTGAGATTATTTCAAGCAACAGTATCCCAAAACAGTAAATGTTGGTTTCTACGTCGGCAGATGCTGGTAGTTCAGAATGCTCAGACTCATTTTCTGAGTTCTTTGACCTGGCTATCAGCTCTCTCCAAAAACCCATCTCTGCAACCTAAATAGTGGAACATTTGTCACCAAAAGTATAAACAGATATCTAGTTATAGTCAAGATAATGTTAAGCATATAGATGAGATTTCTTCTTAAACTGTTACCTTTTTCACTAGTGTCAATTTATGTATATCATTGTTAAAATGAAAAGGTCCATTTTCACATTGCTATTCCTTATTTGCAGTTTCTAAAGGGGTCATGAGTTGATGAAAATAGTGGAGGCACAAGGAAAGGAGAGACGTGGAGAATATGGGTGGTAATGAGAAGAAAGGGGAGAGATAGTGGTAGCAAAAAAGGAATTGGAGCGTCACCGGTGGGGAAATGAATTGGCGGTAGTAAGGGAAAGTACCTGCAATGGGTTGAGTATGAAAAATAGAACAGCAAAGGTATTGACAATAGCCAATAAATGTTAGAGAAATGATGCAAAGTGCACTTCATAAATTTTATAATATTGTATAAATATTCATGAAGAGAAGAAGCGTACTTTTGGAGCATAATCATCTGTTAGAAGTATGGCTTTTGAAGTCAGGTTGTAATGTGCCACTGGTGGATTCAACTCATGCATATATTGAAGGCAATAAGCTGTCCCCATGATTATCCTTATCCTTGCACTCCAATCAAGATGCTCAAGTTCTTTAACTGGAGGAACAAAGCACTGATTTGATAAAAGCAAACCAGATATATCCAATAATAACAAGGAATTTTCTTTTTTTTTTTTTTTTGCATGTTTGGTTGTGCTTAAAATTAAGGCCCCGTATGGTTTTTTATATTTTTCAAAATCAATCCTCACCCAAATTCATTTCTATCCCCATACTTATTCATTAAAATAATTTGTACATAATTTTATAACTTTTCTTTCAGCCACACATCCTCTAAAAAAAATCACTTTTCACAAAATCAATTCTCAAATAATCTAGACCACATACCCCTTTAAGTAATCTTCTTAGTTATGATTTTCCAAAAGGTCATTTATTTTCTTTTCTGAGCATGACTTGGATTTTACAAAAGAAACTTTTAAACATAACCAAACAAGCTCTTCCCATAATCAACAAAAATTACCATGTAAATGCTCAAAAAGACTGCCATTTGGAGCATATTCCAAAACCATCATCCTCGCAAAAGGTTCATCCTCTTCACAGTACCCAATAAGATTAACGAAATTCTTGTGATTCACTCGTGATAACATGTCAATCTATTGAAAGGCAAAAGCAGCATTAGTAAGTTAGAACAACATTTATGGGAGATAATCTATTTAAATAAATCTCGGAGTTTAAAAAATGGATAAACTAACCTTCTTCCGGAATATCGATTCACAACGTTTAGATCGGAAGAGTTAAGAGTTGATATAGCAGTTGAAACAACAGAGATTTCAACCCCACTAGATAGAGTTCCCTTGTAAATCGTCACTACATTTTCATCTATACTAATAATATTGCTGAAATCCTCACATGCAGTTTCTAGTTCGTCCCTGTTTAACTTGGGAACCCCTGCAAATTAAAGCACTTGCGTTTTACAATCTTTGTTACAATTGTGCCTAATGCATTCTTCATTTTGCTTCAATTGAGCAAGTAGAACAAAATTTATCCTAACCAGAAAAGAATATTGCCCTGGTGAAAACTCCTTTTGAAATCATTTCATCCTGCATTTCACTCTAAACTAGCCTTCTCATATTAAGGAATTAAACCAAAAGGAGCATACACACCTGTAACAAATGCTTTCTGTAATTGGCCACTCAATCCAGTCTTCCAGGGACGAATAGTTCGTGCTGCTCTGCTTCTACAGATAACAAAGATGGCTGCTACAAAAATGAGCAAGAGAACTGCACTTAAAATCCCAACTATATACTTCCACGAATTCGAGGATTTTCCACCTTCTGGAGACTGTTTATCAGTTGGATTGCTGACAGCTCGAGGCGATTCTTTAGAAGGATCAGCTGTTTTAGGGCTTTTGTGCTCTGGACGTGGAGCAGAAACCGGAGGTAGTCTTTTCAAAACTGGCACAGCGGGAAATGATCCACTACTTCTGCTACTTGGAAGAGCAATGAGAGGATCTGACGGTGGTCTAATTTTGGGAGGTACAGCGGCCAGGTTACTTGATTGTTCAGCTAGTATACGACGTGCATTTTTCCCCAGGTCCTTTATGTTTTGGATGACATTTGGCTCAAGAGAACCTAGAGAATGAAAATTAGTTATTCAATGTGCGTATCCTTACTTGATCAGAAAACCAAAAAGAAAAAGAAAATAAAAGTAAAAAATGTGGTTGTTGCTGAACTTTTAATCAAGATTTCATGTTAGTCACTTAAGTTATACTTTCTTCCAGGTCAGTTGCTGAACTTTAACATCTGACACAATTTGCTCCTCTGTCCACATTATTCAGTTGTCGAATAGAAAATGTCACTTGGCAGTCCAGTTGCCAAATAACTAGAGTGTCACGTCACTAAAGGAGGACATGGAAACATCAACCAAAGTTTTTCGAGGTTTGAAGTTCAGTTCAGTAACCAACTCGAAACAAAGTTCAACTTTTGTGACTAAGATGAAATTTCACCAAAAATTTCTGTGACAATCAGAGTAAATTAATCCTACTGAAAAATGTGAGTGCCTACGTGGTAGCTTGCTAGAGCTATCATCATCATGATTGTGCAATGATCTGCTTCCGAGCTTGGATCTGGACAAAAGATAATTCGTTTTCATAAATAATGGAGAAAGAAGACAACAAATGAATACAGCTAAGTTTTGCAGTAAAGGAACCTAGTGGTTTACTTACAATGAGAACACATTGAAGTGATGGCTTAGGGCATCTTTAATTGATATTGGAAAGAAATCATGCTTCTTCGATGGATTATGACCATTCTGCCACATGCTGTATAAGAAAGGAATAACATTTAGCAGAAAAAAGATAACAAAGACAGCAATCCAGATATTTTTCTCACTCAATGATGAAACTGTGAGTGAGAAGTTACACACGTGAAAACTATATCCAATCTAAAACACAAGCCCATTAGCGAAGTTCAAAGTTCAAAGTTTAGTCTACTTGAAGCAAAATTCATTCTCACTGACTAACATGAAATTTCACCATAGTTTAGTGACAATTAGAGCACGTTAAAATTAAGGATCTATGATGTCAAGGCTGAGAATGCATATTACATGAGAACATCAGAACAAGAGTGATTAGAAAATAATGGACAAAATTAAGGAAGAAAGAATTCAATATAATAATCATAACTTTTATAAATAAAAAGGTTCACCAGATGCAACAAAATTAGCGTGTTCTGTCTCTAGCTATAACAGACTTACTACAGATTGAATTTCTTCTCAGAGTTCATGCATATAGGTGGCGAAGTTTTAACTTTTAAAGGCAGTTTGAACAGAACAGAATAATAAATGAAGATTAATTCCTTACCAGTGCCCAATTTTTCTATTCACACAACCAATCGCAAAAGCAGTAATTTTCGAATTCTCATTGAACTGTAAATCTGACAGCAAATTGAGCTTCCCAATCTCTGGAGGAATACTGCCTTCAAATCTGTTGTTACGAAGCAATCTAGAGCAAAATATAGAGTTCAGCAAAGATGGATGCTATTATGCCTAGCAGCATGAATGAATCAATCTTAGCGAATAACAACTCACAAGCATTTCAGTGCATGTAGTCTGCCTAATTCTGCAGGAACAATGCCTTTCAAGTCATTATCCCTCAAGTCCAAAACTTCCAATGCTGTAAGCTGCCCAAACTGTGGAGGGATGATGCCCGAAAAGTGGTTCTTGGAGAGGTTACTGTGATCAGTCAAAGATGGTCCATATAAAGTTGAAGTATACAATATTGAAAAGAAACCATACAGAAGAGGTTTCAGGACTCAAATGATCAAGCAAAATAAGTTTTTAGAATGCTTCTTTAATGCTAGAATCTAACTTAGTTAATATTTATGAAAATTATTATATAAATCCCCAAAGAGAAGTTGATATCAACTCACAGTAATCTTAATTGATTAAGATTCCCGAGCTCCGGAGCCAAAATTCCTTGCAAGAACTGTCCATTGAGATCCCTATTGACAAAAGTAAAAAGTATATGCATAAGGAGGCAGCCATTCTTAACATAAATATGAAGAATGTCAAATATTATGGAAGAGCATAGGTTATGGGGAAGGGACGGGGACAATACAGATAGAAGGGAGGAAATTAAGCAAGAAGGCAAAATAGGCAACTAGAATTTGACACATATGTATAATTACTTACAACATATATACTTCACCATTCAGACAATGAACTCCTGACCAGTTGCAGGGATTATAGTCATTGGGATTCCAATTTGCTAAAGATCCGGATGGGTCACATTCTACCTTTGCTCGGAATTCCAACAATGCTAATCCTGTATTTCCAATCTTATATATAGTCAATAATTGTACTTAAGACATGTTTGGTAGGAATGCTCTTGCAAACAAAACATGCATTAGGCGTTTAATATTTCAAAACTTGGAACGCAGTGATAAGCATTGGTATCGAACTGGAATAAGCAATAATTACCTTCAGAATTGAGGGAACAGCCCACCTGAATCTCCAAAGCAAGAATTAAAAGTAAAAGACATGATAACCGGATTTTATTAGTCGTCCATCTGCTCCCCATTGCTTGCCAGAGCAAACGTCACAGTGGTGGCGGCAGTTCCAGTTTCTGCCAACAGCCAGGGCGCTATACAAGATGCAACACAAAATCGCCAGTTTTCTCGTACAAATAACCCTTCGAGTGATGCAGAATCACTCGGAATACAACAACAATACTACAATTTCTTTTCACAATACCAAGAATACTCAAAGTTCCAGGCGAAATCACCAGCTTTCTCGGGCAAAATTACCCTCCGAGCAATGTAAAATTACTCGGACACAACACAAACAAAGCAAAAACTACAATGACTTCTTGCAAACCAAGAGAACTGCACATACACAAATTAACTACAAGCACAAACCATATAAAAAACAGAAGAATCTATATTAGCCTCCGTCAATGTACACACCAAATTGGAGTCTCTCATCTTCAAATATCATTCATTTAGGCCTATAACACCTCCGTTTTCACAAACAGTTGCATAAACAGGCTCAATGAATTATCTCCAAGATACAATTTTTGGCTGAAAAATGTAATCAAAATACACAAAATCATCAAGCCCAGTTCTGGAATAAAGGTAAAATATCAACAAAGAAGCATCCTACAAGCCTAAATAGAATCATGTGAAGACGAATATATTGTATCAGAATACCTTAGGAACAAGCAATCTATTCATTCAAAAAGCAAAAAGTGCAGAAAATGTAAAATATAAGCAGAAAAAAACTCACCAGAAAAGGAGGGAAAAAGGGCAGTCGATGATGGAACAACGAATTCTTTAGCTGCCTGTAATTTGAATCCCTTTTCGAATTTCTTGGAACAGAATTTTCCAAGAAATTGTAGTATATAGAAAAGGGTGGCAGATAAATGAATTTGTCGGGGCACTGAAAAATGGCAGCTTGAATTAAAGATAATAATTATTAGATAAAAGTTGAAATGCAAAGAATTTGTGTGTGATTTTCTTGACTGCCCTTTCCAGGATGATCTCAGAGGTAGAAACTCTCCTCGATCATCAGACTCTGAAAGAGCGGAAAGGGAAAAAAGAAAAAAAAAAAAAAAAAAGCTTTCTCTCTCTTGCTTTGTCTCTCCAAAAATAGCTGTTTGTGTTTGTTTCTTTTGTTTAGCTTTCTCTCTCTAAAAATAGTTCTTTGTTTCTTGTTTCTTCTCACTTTCTCTCTCATACACCCTCCACTCCATTACCAAACACGACCAGCCTCCATAAACACCGTTGGTTCCTTAAAGTTCAGAAAATTTGCAGCACTGGTGGCCAACTAGTAGGCAGTAGCAAATTAGTCTCAAATCTTTAAAATTAAACAAGTTGATCCCCAGTATGTTATTACCTTGCACTACAAATCTTTAATGACGAAAAATATTTTGAGTTTGTTCTTTTGGACCGCTTTGATAGAAAAACGAATTTTTCTTTTCACGCTTCAACAAGCTTTGAAGTTATGAGCTGAGATGTTGACATGAATTCAAAATAGATATGGACGTTAACAATATTATCCTTGATTAAGAGATAATCAGAGGACTTCTTACTATAGGTAAGTCGGAAATTCTTTTATGATAGAAGAGATACCTCAAGATTTGATTGACTACGTAGTCTCTTCCATGATTTATTATAAATTGAGCTTAAAATCTATCAAAAGCATTGCCAACTGAATTTTATGACAAAGTATAGAAGGCAAGTGCATGTGCATAGCCGATTCCACTCAAAATGCATAGTCAGTGTGCCAACACTGTGGAATGAGTTAAAGCAGGTAGTGTTAGCATCATAACTATTTGAATACTTTAAGCAACACTTAATTTTAATGAACATGTCTTTTTCCTCTTGAAATTCTTAGGCGATATTGCTTTGGCGTATACGACCATATGAGACTTTTTCTCAAATTGGACTAAGGATTTGGGTGAGAGTGAAAATATATTATCTCATCAACTTGACTTATAATAAATTTGACTTGCATAGAGATGTCAAGCTTGATAATCTCTTAGATTTGGGGATATAAACATCATTTGATACTTATAGAATGCGAAGCCAAAGATATGTTACAAAATGACAAGTAATAACATAATTAAATTTAAAGCCAGTAAAATTATAAAATTGATTGAAGTTTACCCAAATATGATCCACCCTTATACCCAAAAAAAAAAAAATTCCACTCAAATCAACAAGGGTATGCAACTCTAGAGTCATAGTGTTACTCATCTATTTATTGAGAACTAGATTTATTGAAGTTTAAGGTCAAGATTATATATGGTGAGTAATGGCATAGGCATGTGATATTTACGTTTTTTCTTTTATTTCATTTTAGCCTTTAGTTAAAATTTTTAAGTTCTACTTTCACTAGTTGAAAAGTTAAATCATATAGTCTCTCCTAAGCTTGCATTTTACAATTGTTATTGGTAACCAATACGTGGCAGTGGATTGCTTTAGAACCCAAAAGAAAAGGAAAAAAAAAAGAAAAGAAAAAAAAAGTCCGATATGCTCTTTTCAAAAGTTGAGCTCATTTCCATGTTGAGACAAAAAGTTGGGGGACCAATAATGAAAATTTCCCCATTTTGTCTTCCTTGTATTGGTCTCCCACTCTGTCATTTCTATATTCAAGCGTCCAGTTTGTTTGATTTTTGAAGACATTTTTTAATGAGATCGGAAGAGCGTCCTACTTCAGGTTGTACGAGTCAGAACCGGTAGACGGTTTAACCGCCGAACAAATTTTCCCGCCGGTTTTAACGGGTGGGCTGTATGGGCCCTACATAACATCGTTTACTGGTCTGCCTTTTTTTTTTTTTCTTTTTTTTTTTGAAGTGAAGGTCTCCGTTCCCTTGTTCTTGGCCCTATTCTAAAGCATAAATTTTTAAGAATTAATTTTTAATTCTACATACAAATATTCAGTATTTATTTCCTCAATATTAATTTTTTGTTTCACATACATACATATATATATATGTATACACATATATACACATTAACCAGTAATAATCTCCTACACAATGTGCAAGACAATCTACTTAAATATAACTAACTTACAAAATATATGCAAGCACATTTTGACACAATGTACTGGTTTGGTAAATATATTAGCACAAAATCTAAGTGTAGGCCAACATTGTTCTTGTGCGAACATCGTCATGAATTGATTTTCGTAAGATTTCTTTGTCTTAGAAAAATCAATGTTCTAAAAAAATAAGAAAGCATAGACAAAATATGCTAAAGCGCAAAGTCTAGTAAATATTTTTAACTTAGATACAAAAAAGAAAACTCGTGGAGTTTACATGCATCTTTTCTGCCTCTTCTGCACTTCCATTGACCTATCAACAGTTCTCCTTCTATTATAGGAAAAACTCAGCAACTCTCTACGCTGACATGAGTCCCTCGGGAAGAGATAAATTCAAAAATTCACTAGACAAGGGTTAGATTAGAATCTGGATTATAATTATAATCTGCGACATGACACAATATTATTGATTGTTTTTTTGTAAAAAGTAAACACTTGCGACTTGACTTTACTTTTTGACTTTTTAAAAAAAATAAAACCAATAAAATGATGCTGTGTGACAGATTATAATCCAGATTATAATCTGGATCAATTGCCAAGCACTCTGCTACAAGAATACTTGTACTCAGATATGATAACAGTGAAGATGAGAGATCAGAGATATATGACAACAATATGAATCTAGCACTATAGTTTCTGCATAGACACAAGAAATCAATGGAAAATTAAAAAGTTGAAAGCATTGATGTAAATGATACTAAAAGATAACATCCATTAATTCATAACAAGTTGTATGTTTGAGAGTAGATCATTGTTAAATTCTATTTACATTTCGCTGCTCTAAAGAGCAAAATCTACAGTTACACATATAGTTCAAGACATGTTGCCAGAGAAAATCTTCATATTGTGGAAATCCAATGATTCCACACCACCTACAACGATCATAATAATGATAGCCCCTTAAGAAAATAGGGTAAAACACATGGAAGACCTCCACTTCAAGGTGCTTTTGGGTCTGTACCTTGCTGCCAAACGAAAACGAGCTCATCCCAACCAGTACTAGCTAAAAGCCCGTCAACAAGCACACTCATGTCAACACTGACTGCAAATTCGTTATGGTGATCATACTTTTGAATAAGTGCATTGTCAGCCATATAATCCCACATACAAATTGCCTTATCACAAGAACATGATGCAAGTACACTCATCCTGTGAGGTGAAAACTTCACCTTTCTTACTGCATTACCCCCCCGTGCATCAATATCTGCCACTGGGTCTTTAAGACTTCTCACATCCCACACTTTAATTTCCCTATTAAATGACACAGTTGCTATGATACAATCATCTTGCTTGTTCCAGTCACAGGAAAGGATTTCAGAATCGTGGGCAGGATGAATTATGACACTCTCTGGAAAGAAATATAAAAATTAATTAATTAAGTACACACATTTTCTGGCAAGTTCAGCCACATGGTGAACTACAAGATTCTTAATCAGCAAATATTGGTGTTTTCAGCGAGTCAAGCATAGCTAAGCATGTTTAATTGATGAAAGAATATTAATTTATGTACATCTCCCATCCTGTGTTTTCAGCAGCATGCAAGGCTTAAACATTGAAACTACTCAAACAAGGCATTCGTTATGAGCCCCAAACTTACAATTCGAGCACCTTATGTAACTGTTCATGCACTGACTAACTGAACACACAGCCCTATGCATAAATCTCAGGTTCTAATTCGATTATTGGCTCAATTTTTCACAGCACAGAACTAGTTTAGTTGACTGACAATCTGATATTCTCAGAACAGTTCACAAAGTCAAACAAAAGAAACTAAAAAAGATAAATACTCCCTCTGTCCCACATAAATGCACTTCTTTCTTTATTGAGAAGATTAATTTACATTATTTTACCAAGTTAGCCCTATTTAATACCTAATAACAATCAATCCTAATTTCTACTTATTAAATAAGGGTAAATTAAAAACACAATTTACAAAATGTATCTTTGTAATACAATTCTTAATCCTTCTGAAAACTCTAACAAGCTTAAATATATGGGATGGAGGGAGTATCATAGAAGAAAACAAGTGAAGAGCAGGAGCACGCCTAGCTCCATATTATCACAGTTGAATTGTTATGACAGATTATTCTCTTTCATTATACTTTCCTTGCCCGTGTATCTTTTTCCTTTGACATTCAAAGCAAACAAAATTATTGTGTCTTTCATTTTCCTTGGAGTATTAGTTCTAGTGACATATTAGATTTAGTGTTAAGTGATTGGTGATTACTCCTTAAACATTTACATATATTATGAATCTATTTTGTAGTTTTAAAACCTCTGAATCATTTTATTGCATCATAGTGAACTTGTCTTGTTTACGCTTGGACCCTCATACGAAAGCTTGAAGAGGCAAATCATTTGACAACCCAGAGTTTTGCCACCCCTACCTATAATTCAACAAACTGCCATTGTTAAGGAGTCATGAAAGCAAATTAAATTAAATTCAACCCCTAGCACACATGAATTAGACAACATTATCTCTCTGCAAACTAAAATCTAACTACATTCTCAAATTTAATGGCCCACTACTAATCGCTTCAAAGTATGTACCTTCAACCACCATTATAGATATAAATTAAGAGAAAGGAGAACCTATCAGCTAGGCACAATTCTTGAAGCAAGGCGTACAATATGCTCGTAACTGAAGAAAACATACCCGGTTCGCGGAGATCCCAAATGCGAAGTGTACAATCGTCGGAAACGGACGCAAACATGTCAGCTTGCCGGGGACGCCATGCGGCGGATTGCACACAGTATTCGTGTTCCTCAAACGTCCTCACGCTCGTGGTTCTGTCCACATTCCACAACTTCACCGTTTTATCCCAGGAGGCACTCAAAAAGGAGTCCTTCCGAACGGGATTGAAGTCGACGGCGTGCACTTCTCGACAGTGCTCCCGGAGAGAGCGGATTGGGTTAGAGGCGGGCGGCACGGAGAGGTCGTAAATCTCTAAGAAACCGTCGCCGACAGCGGCAATGAGTTGAGACTCGTGAGATTCCGACCAGCAGAGGTCGAAGACGGCGTCCGCAGTGCCGAAGGAAGCGACTTCGGTGATGGCGGTGTTCGACTGGAGGACGTGTACTCGGCCTTTTCCGGTGATGGCGTAGTTCTGGGCAGTGGCTACGGCGAGCCGAGACGCTCTTCCGATCTGACTGAATTTGACGGAGTAGCCACTGAAGGAAGTCTTGAAGACCGGCATTTCGTGGTGGAGATTAGCGTTTGGCGGTGGGGGCTGGTGGTGGAATGTGGATTACTTTAGGCGGGTAAAGTCTTTATTGGAGCAGATGACTCGACAACCCCAGGCGGGAAATATCGTCTCCGTTTCACTCCCTACAGTATCTTCCAGCTATGGCTGAAGTCGTGGAATTTTGAGTTGCCTAGGTTGAGCTTCTTGTGGCGTTTCCCCTTGTGTTATTGTGATGTTGATGGAGGAGCATCCACATAATATAGAAGTATTAAATCACCTTTTTAGTGATATTAATTACCATCCAAAAATAAAGTTACAAATTACAATAAAAGTGTTAATAAATGTGTTAAAAAATAATTTTTTTTAATTTCAAGTTAAAATTAACAATAGTGGCATTCTCTAATTTACTTTTCATTTAATTTATTTAGTAATTGTTAACTTTGGACTCTTCAAGAAATAAACTATAAAAATTAATCTATAAACTTTATTTGCAATTAAATTTAACACCTTCAATGTGTTAATTTTAAGATCTCTAGTGTATTAGCAATTGGTAGCTAAATTTAAATGTTGACGTGTCATTTAACAATCACTTAAACTCCTTTTTTTTGCTTATGTGGCAAGTTAAATTTAACAATTTCATTATAGACGCTGCATTCGTAGTGTTAAAATAAGTTGTTAGTATAGTTGTAACTCAAAAAACAACATATGGTGTTAAAATAGTTACTATAAAAGAATTATTTAACAAGTTGCTAGTAACTCTACTTTTTATTTATGTGGATAGTTAATTTTAATAACTCTACTTTTTACTTATGTAGATAGTTAATTTTAACACTAATAATATAGATGCTCTTAAAATAGTTACAATAAAAGAATTATTTAACAAATTGCTAGCTTTGTTGTTAAAGTTAACAGTAAACTTAACACCTTATGTTGCATTATTTTTTCTTTTTTTATTTAATTAAATTGATATTGGCCCACCTTTTGACTATTGAATTAATGGTTAAATTTAACACGATTGGTTAGAATTATCAATGTAGCACAAATTAATAGTTATATTTAACTTATTTATGTGTCATTTAACGATCACGAAAAACTCTACTTTTGGCTTATGTGAATAATTAATTTAATCACTACGTTTGACTTATATGAATAATTAATTTTAACACTACTAATGTAGATACTCTAATGTATTAGTTAAAAATGCCTATCATGCTACACTCTTAAGGAGCAAACTCAATGCCACGATGTAAAATAATATATTTCAATTTTAATTTGATAAAATGTACATACCTTCAGATTTTTTTTTATTTTTTTGGAAAGTATATACCTTAAGAATTAATCAACTTGATTCATATTAATGCTGAAGTTTACTGCCCAATGAACGCTATGAAACTTCTGTTTGATGTACTAAGCGATGATTGTTAAAGTCAGAGTGACTCAAACTGGGATCCGATAATATCAACATAAGAAACTGGCTCTCTAAAATGAGCTAAATTGCTTTGTATGTTCTGAAAGCATGAAAATGAAAATGAAAATGTCCTCACAACATCTCAGTTTTTCATTTTGAAAGTTGTGTTACAAATACAGTTTATGAAATTTAATAATAATAAATTAAAATAGAATTGAAGTGTTCTCCATATTCATTCATTTATTTTGAGTTTTCTTTATAATTTTCTTTTTCTTTATATGCATAAAAAAACAATTAAAAATATTAAGAAAGGAAATTTTCAGTATTTCAAAGTTTAAAAATAGCCCACATAGTAAAGAACATGGGCTCAATCGGATTCAAGTGCTACATTTACAACGATTGATAGGGGACTTGTCCCAGATCAATATGTTAAAGTTGCAAATCAATATGTTAAGGAAGAAGGACCAAATTTGCTAAAAGTAACCCATTTAAAAATGGCATTAAATTGCCAACAATGCTATTCCATCTGAAGTCTAATTGACATCCATTTATCAGTGTTTATGAGCACCTACAAACCTCCTAATTTTTCAATGATAAACTGTCAAGTAGACTAGTAAATTGCTACATGAGCATATGGTGCTTGCTCTGAAGAAAATGGGCTATGAAGAGAATTTCACAATCCAGTTAAGTTAATGAAGGAAGTTGTGCTGCGCTGTCACAACATGTTTCCTAACCAAATGGAATCCAATACTGTTTTATTCTAACAAAAATTCTAAGGCATATGAAAATAAAACATGAATAAGTGACACTGTATATGTGGCACATTTGTATTGGACAATGAAAAAGTAACCATGTGATCATCACCCAATGAACGTGTGTCATGTGAGAATGTCACTTATTAATATCATTTTTCCATGTCTCCCTAAAATTGCTCTTACTATAATTGCTAACATGAAATTCATAATTATTTATATATGCTACGAATCGATTTAAATAGAAAGTTGTACACCTATTCTCTTTAGAGATTGACTCAGAACTACAATAGAAAAGTTAAAGATTCAACGTCAATTAGGCAGTTTGGAATTCCACTGCTCTTCATAGCATGTTCGGACTAATAAATTGCACGGTATGTCCAGCCTCATCATCTTGTTCTTCATAGAATACTCAGTTCTAATTACTCAAAACACATTTGAGAACTGCGATACCCAGAAGAGCAATCTTCTGTAAATAAAATCACCTGATGCAAAGGGAGGCTGGCACAGAGGTGCTTACAACACCCCTTGCAGGCACTTCCGCTTTTATCCTTCTGCAAACTCCATGAAATCTCTAAAAATTGTACACTTTCTATGTGTTATCTGTAAGAAATAAGAGAAGACGGGTAAGAATAAATTTTAATGACCACAAATGTTTTCCTCTCAACACATATTATCTCCCCTAAATACAAAAACAATGCAACAGCATTTCATTTGTATCCAAAGATTTGGAAACAAAAGAATTTCATGCCTTTGAAAGATTTTCAATGTTACTCATGACGATACTGAACAACATGTAGGCTGGGTGTGGGTTGGTTTGGAAAACTAGTATTTGGAGATTTGATTAATATCATCGTCGTAAGAACAAGTGAATCTTCACCAGATTACAACATATTAGTGCTTAAAGAACTGGGACAAACTGGCCAGTTCAATTGAAAAACCCGGGAGCCTGCCCCCAAACACTGGTTGGATTCAACCCAAAAACGGGGGAACAAAAGCCAGACCAGATCGGAAGAGCGTCGTGTAGCACGGTCAAACTAGTAAACCCCGGGGATTTTTTTTTCGTGGTCAGGATTTTTTAGTGTAAAAAGAAAACAACTTATTTTTTAAGGTAAAAATTAAATTTTCCAATATTGAACTAAAACTGGTTTGCCCTTTTGATCCTGTGTCTTTTGTGGTTTGATGATTGGTCCGAACTGATTTTCTAAACACTGCACTATGTATGACTATTATATTCATCTAGAAATGAAGTAGAGTTCCGATATTAATTAACTCATATAATTGAATAAAAAAAGCAATAAACTAGCATGAAAACTGGAGGGAAAGCACTAAACTTGCATGAAAATGCGAAAAAATTTACACATATATTCTTCATTAAGCTTTAAGAAAAAAAAAGGAAAAGAAAGAAACAATATAATTTTGATGAAATGAATATTTATATTTTCGAACTGACACAATTAAAAGCTATAGTTTTTCAAACCTAAAAGAAAATATACTTACTTTACTTTGCTGACTCAACTCCTAGTTTGTATCTTCATGATCAAACCCCTAAAATTATGCCACATAATAAGAATACCAAGAATGCAAATTTTAAAAACAACCAATAAGAAGCAAGAACCTGCATAAAACTACCAGGGAGAAAAATAAGGGGTAGCAGAATGAGAGAAAAAAGGATAGGGAAAAATGATTTTCTTGTAATCATTAGAGAATTTGCTTTTTTTTTTTTTGGGGGGGGGGGTGCAGAAACTAACAATTTTGTAATTTGCATATTTGCTAAAATATATATCAGGAGAAGATGCCTGCAGGGAGAAAATTGGAAACCGAAAAGTTCTATGGCAAATTTGACATCATGTGTATGTGATTTAGTATTTTATGCCAAAAAAATAGTAATGAAGAATTGATATGACTTTCAAGCTCTATTCAAAACAAAAACAGAAATTGCACACCTCTCCATTTCAAGGCGCTTTTGGATCCATCCCGTGTTGCCAAACATAAACGAGCTCATCCCATCCGGTACTAGCTAAAAGCCCTTCAACAAGCACACTCATGTCAACACCGACTGCAAACTCGGTATGGTGATCATACCTTCCAATAAGTGCATCCTCAACCATATAATCCCACATGCAAACTGTCATATCGTATGAACACGATGCAATTACACTCATCCTGTGAGGTGAGAACTTCACCTTCCTCACTGCATAACCATGCCCATTAAGCACTGTCACTGGAACTCTATAATTTCTTATATCCCACACTTTAATTGATTTGTCAACTGATGCAGTTGCTATGATACAATCATCATACTTATTCCAGTCACACGAAAGGATTTCAAACTCATGAGCCGGAAGAATCATGGTAGACCCTGGAAAAACAAACAAAATTCAAGTCAATAAGCTTCAGTACAGAAGATTATACATTTTCGGGTAAGTTCAGCATATTAAACCATAAGCTTCTTCATCTGCAAATTTTGACATTTTCACTTTTCAACAAGACATACCTAGCTAAGCATGTCTAATTAATCAACAAATATTTATTTTAATTGCTCAACTTTCTGTAACTGGTTTTACATTCCATGAAATGAGTTAAGTGATCTTCCAGAACCACTAAGCAGCCAAAGTACAAAAACTACAAAGGTAAGAATTCAGAATTGGAGAATAAAACAAGTGAAGAGACAATGCATTCACTAGTTCCGTACTTCAACACTTAAATTGTGGTCAGCAAGTGGAAAATTTCAATTTTCCGAGCAACAAACAACCCCTCACAGTGACATGAGATTTGCAACATGTAAGTTCATTTTCCTCCTCCTTCTATAATTTTTTTCTTGCCAGTGTATCTGTAACGTTTTCCCTTACTCAGTCAAAACAAATAAAATAAAATTCTAAATATTGGTAAGTCGGATCATTTGCTTTAAAGTTCTAGCTGCAGATTGCTGAGTAATTGTCATTTAACTTATGCATAAATCTCGAATCCACGTCCTGTCAAACCGCTCTTCCGATCTCACACATGGTGAGAGATCATTGGACAACCACGTGTGCGTCTGGCTGGAGATAATTTTACACTTTAATAACCTTTCAATAGTCCTATCACATCGCCCTGAGACTTGTTAGTTGTTTAAAAAGTACTTTGAGCCTCATACACATCCTTGTGAAGGCAAATCATCTCAAAAACCACCTTTCACGACTCCTAACTACATAATTCAAAAAAATTTCATTGTTACTGGACTCGTTCAAGCAAATGGAAGTGCATTCAACCTGTCAAACATGTAAATATAAATACTCCTAAGATCCTATCTCTAAGTCAGTAAATCCAATAGCATCCAACTGCGGTCAATTTCACTTACAATCCAATTACATTTTCAGCTGATTACACGGTGTGTTGTTACTTCTTAGTTTACTTCAGATAATGTGCCTTCAACCACCATTATAAGCTAGAGTAATGCTATTTAACAACACTGGTGCTTGGCACCATATCAAGGTGGCATTGAATGATAAGTCAAATCAAGTGGGTCATTTATTCATGCATTTAATTTCACTTATCATTCAATGTCACGTTAGTTGCCACGTAGACTGGTGTCAAACACTACTGGTGCTACATAGCATTATTCTATAAGCTATCATAACTATCCTCAAGGTTCAATTTTCAAAGGAAGGAGGAAAATATATGCACGTCATTCAGCAAATGCTAAAAACTGAATGACACCTGGTTCGCGGACATCCCAAATGCGTGCGGTACAGTCCCCAGAAGCAGAAGCAAATACATCGGCGTGCCGGGGATTCCATGCGGCAGAGTACACACAGTAAGCGTGTTCCTTGAAAGTCCTTACACTCGTTGGTCTGTCCACAGTCCACAACTTCACCGTATCATCCCAGGAGGCACTCAAAAAGGAGTCCTTTCGGACGAGATTGAAGTCCACGCCATGCACCTCCCGAGCGTGCTCATGGAGGGAGCGGATAGGGTTGGAGGCGGGAGCCAGGGAAAGATCGTAAATCTTCAATGAACCATCGGCTATGGCTGCTACGAGCAAGGAATCGTGGGATTCCGACCAGCAGAGGTCGTAGACGCCGTCGGCAGTGTCGAAGGCCGCAATTTCGGTTATGGCGGGATTGAATTGAAGGACGTGGACCCGACCGTTTCCGAGGATACCGAAGTTCTGGGCAGTGGCGACGGCAAGCTGGGACTCGTAGAATGGGCTGAATTTGACGGAGTAGCCGTTGAAGGGGACCTTGAAGGCCGGCATGTCGCAGCGGAGATTGGGGTTTGGCGGGGGTGGTTTGGGGTTATTTGTGAAGATGTGATTGGAGGAGTCAATGAAGCGAAAATGCCGGAAAGGATTGTCGCAGTTTCGGTAACTCCAGTTTCTTCCAGTTATAAGTGAAGTCGTCACTACGTTTTCGCGATTTAGATACGGTACTTGTCGATTTTGTTAAGGGCTGAGTGAACGTACATCCAAACTAGTGAATTTTGATAGAAACAGTTTGGGCTCTGATCTGTTTTTATAAAAGGACTCTCCTAAATAGGTTCAAACTTTGGTCCTCACTACTTCCTCTAGCGGTTCTACAATTTGGAGACCAAATTATAAGACATACAAATACGGAGAAGTGTTATTTGTACACACAAAGTGTATAATTTTTGTACACATATCTTTGAATTTACCTACACTTCTTCAAAAGTTATGATTTCATGAAAGATGGAGTAAAGGACATTTAAGTAAATACAAGAAAGTGTGTATAAAAATTATACACATTGTATGTACAAATATTATTTCTTTACGAATACAGATAAAAATATGTAGGGTGTATTAAAAAAAAAGTATTAGTATAGAAAAACTAGAAATAACATACATAAAATAAATTATTATGCAATTATTTGATAACAAATAGTGGCGTGTCACGTCAATGAAGGTGTAAGATTTTTTTTTTAAAATACAAAAGTTTTTTTCTGAAAGTAAAGTACAATTACAATTTGCTAATAGTAGTACAAGTGCTTATAAATATATATTCTACTGAAACGCAACGAAAATAAATTAATAATACAACACATTAATCAACAATACAAACTCTTATACAAAGGACTACAAACTACAATAAAATGTAGATAAACCCCAACATATAGGGGAATCCTCTATACAGACTACAAACTATAATAAAATGTAGATTAGCCCCTATATATGGAGGAATCAAACGTGATACCTATCTCATAGCCTCGGCCTTAGCCCTTAACTAGACGGACTAAGGCCTCATTGGCGGGGTAAGATAAGAATTTTGTTTTTGTAGAGACTATGGAAGCTTTCACAAAATATAATGAGTTTACTATAGTAGTCACAGTTTTAATCACCTGCCAAACATCTAGTGGGATTATTTGGTAAGATGCATACTTGGCGTATAATAATTAGACAGTTCATATGTAGGACAATCTATATTGAATTGTCTAATTATCACCCGTCAAGTGTACATCTTGCAGGATAACCGTCAAACTCAATTTTGGTATTACTCATGTTTATTATGTGATTGGAAAAAAATAAGGAAGATGAAATGGGCAGTTCTTCTATGGAGTGATGTCCAATGGATTATGTGGCAAGATCTCATTAGACACATTGAGAGATGAGTCTATCAGTGTGTCTAATAGACTCCATAGAAAATTCCGTGAAATGGGTGAATGTATCTTATTTTGTAAAAGATTTTGTGAAAACTTCCCTACAAATTACATAATAAAATTTTCAAAAATTTTAGAAGGACATGGAAATATGATATGAAAAATTGGCATTATAGATGATACCAGTATTCTAGAAAGTATGAGGCGTAGAAAAGCGTTAAGGCTAAGTATTAAGTTTATGCGCGTCTAAACGCACAAATGGGCGATAAAAGCACAATACATGCGTGATAAAGAGCAAAGTATGACAAAGCATGGAGCACAAACTTCAAGCATAGGTGCCGCCTAAGCATTGTCTATGTGAACTTTTTAGAACACTGGATGACACAGTTTCAGTAGATAATGGAAAAGGGCCTATATAATGATAATCTAATGAGTTAATGCTAAATAAAGTCAATTTTTTTATCTCACATTCCTATTCCCCTAAAATTATTCTAAAATTTGTTATGATTGTAGGGCAAAAGAGGATAGGTTTGTCAAGGTGAAGCTGGCGTCTCGGCGAATCAATTATGTTTTCCTTTTTAAGAGAAAACAATACAATTTTAAAATTTTCACAAAAAAGTTATCTGATGTAGCACAGTACAAAGACCCAAACGGTAGACTAGGTAGGCTAGTCGGAGCATCTCTAATGCAAGGGTCCAGCCCTGTGGTGATGTGAAGGGAAAAAAAAATAGATAAATGATGATTGTTTTAATTCAAAATAGTGTAGAGAAAAAAGAAAGGAAAAAGTGAAAAAGATGAGAAGAATAAAAATAAATTTAAAAAATGATAAAACAATAGTAGAAGAGATAAAAATGGACGTGTATTTGTAAACCTTGCACGGGAACTGAGGAAGAAAAAAGTGAGGAAAAAAGAGAATAAAAGAGATAAAAAAGCTATTTTAAAAAAGAAAAAGGAAAATTAAAAAAAAAAAAAGATGAAGAAGCGCATGGGACACATAAAAAATTTGATTCTATCCCTTTCACATATGGACGTGGTCCATTTTTTCAAAGCATTAGAGATGGTCTCAAAGAATCAAAGCAAATCCAGTCCAGACGGATTAGTTTTGTTCAAGTCTCAGCTGAATTTTTCTTTTTTTTTTTATTATAAATTGTTTGTATTTTATATATTTTGAGGCAAGCAGCTAACTTGCTGGGCAAATCTAAGATGCTTGAAGCATAGCCGACATTCAACAACGACGAGTCCAAGCCAGCCAAGAGCTGGCTAGTGGGACTGGTGGACTAGTATTGGTATTTGACTTGCTATCTTAAAAGATTAAATCTGAGTTTAAGTTGACCCCTGCTCATTTTAACGCTGGCCGAAGTGCATTTTTTGAACGCTTTTTTATTCGCTTGTGAGATTTATTTTGTTTTAAGAGTTAATGAAAGATTAAAATTGTTCAATAAACTAGACTCTATAAATAAATAAATGGAAAGAGCACATAAGTTAGGCATATTTGTAAAACCTACACCACTTAAAGGTTTGACAAAATTAATTTTGATTGATATATATCTCTTAAATGTGTTACGTTACTTCAATTTACAACTACTGTAAATTATGGAAGTAAATTCAACTTGAAAAGACCCGTTTGATTGATTGTTTTGGTGATATATATCCATAGAAAATTCCAGTACAGTAGTTAAAGTACTTGCAACTCTCTATCATCTCCATTTCTCATTATCCACCCAAGCCAGTCACATAATAATACGAAAATAAAAGAATCTGAAAAATATAGATAAACAATTGAAAAATAAAACCTTTTCATAATAATTCACTATACTATTTTCTACTACCAGAATAATTGGGATGGTGACTGGTCTATAAACAAGTAACCCGTATAACCTATTGACTATATTATTTTTGTCAGTAACACAAAAATATAATTCTTTTCTTTTAAATTATAGTTAAATAAAATACACTATTTTTTTTTTAAATGCTCTAATTTTATGTATATTGTTCTTAACAATTGTGTTTCGGTATGTCCAAAAAAAAAAAAAAAAATACAAATTGTGCATTGGTTTAAACCAACACTTCAACGACGGTGATTGGCAAGAAATTGGAAATGGACTAGCGCGAAAGATGGTGCTAGTCTACCAATCATATTTTGCCGACCGGCCAGAAAATAATCACCGGCGTGCAACAGTTCAATCATGACATCACCCAAAAAAATTTGCGCATAGAAAGCTAACAATTTGTCTCTTGTTTGTTCAGACCAATGATATCTGATAGCATCCATTTGTGTTTTTGTATGTGGGTGGGAATATTGTTATTTTTGCCAATAACTTTAACTATATTGTTTGAAATTTATGTAATAAATGCCGGTGAGAAGCGGAAATGATATAATCTTAGACGTGTGGCACCAACCACATGAGTGCAGCGATGGTGGGAAGACGAAAAATTTTTAAGTACTATACGTCTAATGCACACCAAACGGACAAGCATAATGTGACTTAAAAATAACCGTTGATATAATTTGAAATGGTGGTGATATATTTATAACACATTACAACGCCGTCTAACGCTGTTACAAGTTACAACACAGATTGTAAAATTCCCAAGCGAAAAGGCGTATTTGAGGTGAGCAATGACCAAAAAGCCCTTCATAAAAGGAATTTTAATGGGGATCTCAAAGTGCAGACAACAGAATCAGATAGAATTTTTGTTACATAGAAATTTCTGCAACAAGATAAAAAAGTTATGAGAGATGATAGATTGGTTTGTCAGTAAAATTTCTCTTTTTGTTACTTCTTCATACTCATCATTGCGCCTCTTTCAATAATTGAAGCCGAGACAACTATCATCCCATCTGAAACTCTTTCACCTTTCCCTTTGATCCAAAAAATATAAAAAATAAAAAAAAATATTGCCTACTTCGGCAAATTGACAGTATGATAGTGTTAAGAAGAGTATAATCAACAACGATGTTCTAATATATTTTCTCAACGTTACTCTAGTACTTTGAAATATTCAGATATAGAATGTAAGTGTGCGAATTAAGCATGTATTGCCAGTTGGGACTCAATAAACCGTATCAGCATGGACCTTTTATACTTTTATCTTTTATTATAAGAAACCATTGAATATATTGTTTACCTAACTCAACGATCTGAACTTGATCATTACCTAAAGCCTCTCTTTTTCTTTATTGATTGATGAATCTCTCTTCCTCCCTCTTTATCACATTTCCCCTTGCCCCCCTTTCCTTTTTTAGTAATAATGTACTTTCAATTGAATATAAAAAGAGAAATATTTTTATACTTCCACATGCTACATTAACATGCTTCTCATATTTTTGAACTCAAGTTGATTTATAACAGAAAGTGTGACACTAACTTATCATTCGAAAAGTAAAAAATTTCTAACTTAATTTATTCTAAATTTGGCTTCTCCATCCAGAAATTTCAAGTAAAGTATACCAGCTATGATGTCTAATGATTTATCTCCTCAAAGGTAACAACTGATTGGTAAATATTTATGCTGTGTAAGTAGATTAATGAACCTCAATCTAACTACTTATAGATCTCATAATTTCATTGACAAGATCCCAATCGATTGACAAAAAATTCCAAGGACCCTCGAAATAGTGAAAATGTTCTAGTACTATATGTGTAGTACTTTATAACACTACACAACCCATGTGACATGTATATAAATGCTCTATATACACACTATATAAATTATATAGTGCCATAAAATACCACACATAAAACGCTAGAACGCCGCTCCTCAAAATGGACCCTCCTCTCCTTTCCTCACATGTTACCCACCAATATCTATATCTATACCATTCAATGGCTGGGTCCCCCACCCCCAAAAAAAAACTAATAAGATGGACATTAATTAATCAAATCATACTTTTTAAACCAAACTATTATTATTTTTTAGTTGTCGCCCACCAGACTACAGCATATCAAATCAGTCTCGTTCAAACTTGCAACTTGTATATAAATAACCAATCAAAAAGGCCAATAAGACAATATCAATTGTTCATGTCATCAAATGAACACATCTTTCTAAAATTACGTTAATAACTCTAACCTAATAATTTCATTAATTTAACAATTCTAACAAATTTGTTTAACATTTCTTTCTTCTTTATCTTGTTTAACTCAACTAAAATGAATGTGTTTTTGTTTTTTACTTATCATATCTGATGCGATCTAGCGTATGCTAATAAGTGCTTACAAGTCAAGCCATCCTTCCTTTTGGACGAAAAGCCACAATCCACATGATCTTGCTTCTTCCGATCTGTTGAAAGATTTCAAAGAACTCTACCATAAGAATATATCACTCTTTTAGCCAAATGCAAAACAGCAAAGAAACCAAGGCAAAAGAGAAAAGTCACATTTCTATCCTTCTTGACATTACATTCCAAGCACCCCTCAACCACCCACCCCCTAGAGTGGGGTGCTCACATACCTACCCTAATCAAAAGGGTGAATCAGTTATATGCTAACACGTGTCATGATTGGATTTAGACACGTGTCGTCTTCGATTGGCCAATAGCTAGGATGATGTGGCAATATTGCAATCATGGACAAACATGTGTCTTCATGAGCCCCCCAGCCTTTCGCACACAAACCCAAATTATTGAACTTAGTGAGGGCCTTAGCGGGTATGGGAAAGGGTGAATGATGGATCCAAAAGGCAAAGTACAGATTGGTCTGCAATTATTAATTCATAACACATATTTCATACCAAGCTAAAAACAAACAAAACAATAAAAACCAAGTCGAACACACAAAGAGAATGAGCCCTTTGATTTTTAAATTATTATGTGAACAAACTCTTTCTCTATCACAATTCGATGTAACTTGCTCCTACTCTCTACACTCCCAACCACCCCACTATTTTTCTTATAAGTCCCCTCTTTCATTTCTTCGATACTTCTACTTTAATTTTATATGTCTGTCTCTCCTCCTCTTTTAAATATTATAATTTTAACTTGAAACTCTCAAACACTCAAAATATGGCTAATTTCTTCCTCAATTTGACCATGGGGGATGCCTTTGATTAATCTTTGCAAATAAAGAAATTCAAATAAGCTCACAGATATTTCAAAGAAAAGAAAATAAATTCGTTTACTCTTTACATTTTCATTTTTCTCCCTACTTCTCTCTAAAACAATATAGGGAGAGAAGAACATGAAAGTAGCCATGAAGAACACCATAAGATGCTGCATATCCTGCATTCTCCCCTGCGGCGTCCTCGACGTGATCCGAATAGTTCATGCCAATGGCCGAGTAGAGGAAATCAGTGGCTCAGTAAAGGCAGAAGAAATCATGAAATTATATCCAAAGCATGTTCTAAAGAAGCCCTCATCCCTGTCGCCGGAAGAAGGAAAAATCTGTCCCAAGATTGTTGTAGTCCCTCCTGATGCAGAACTCCAACGTGGGAAGATCTATTTTCTTATTCCTGTTCCTCCGGCTGCCGGTGCCCGAAAAACTCGATCAAAATCACCGTCACGAAGAAGAAAGACTGATGTTGATAGCAATAAGGTTGCGAAAACCGAGGTTTCTGATCAGTACTTGAGCGAGATTTTATCGGAAAAGCTCTCTACACCGAGAGATCGCCGGAGAGAGCGAGTCGGGGTGTGGAGACCTCATCTGGAGAGCATTTGTGAGACCCCAAGTGAAGATTAATTTAATCGCCAGCGGTATTGAAAAGGACTCGATCGACTATGTAAGAAAAATGAACATTTCGATTTATTTTTCTTGGTTCGAGTAGTAGTGTCGAGTCTTATTCAATTCTCTTTGATGATCTTTTCAAGAGTATCCATGACTAGGGTTTCCAAAGAATATTGGACATCCATCTTTTATTTTTGTTTTTCTGTTTTTATATTTGATTGTATATAGGCATAGAAGAAAAATAATCCATCAAAACATATTTTGTCGACATTTTTAATTAAATACAATCTTTTTTTGATCAAATACCGATGGGGGATACATTCATCAACCTTGTTTTACATATATATATATTCAATAGTTTTATAGCACTCTTGATAAATGTCGTTCAAATCCATAAAGCATACCCCTGCCCCCACCTATATAAACAGGAATCGACGGCACCTTTTGAAAGTGTTAAAAAATTTTGTTTGCCTATTTATATATTCAAGATTTCGAAAATAATACTTTATATACAAGAAGTTTAAAGTAAATATATATATATATATGTAAAAAGTTCAATTCATTACTACATATTAGACACGTCGATGAATATATATATATATACACACACACATATGGAAAAATAGCTAAAACAATAATCTTTGTAAGTGGATGAGATTGGTGTTGAAAAGGATCCCACTTCAAAGCTAGCCCGTTGTATTTATTTATTTTTTCATTAATAATTCAACTACTTTATGTTGATTGTGATGTTATCATGCCATCACACTCACTGTTTAATTATTAAATTAAAAATCAATAAATTAAGCCATTATTTTATTGGAAAATAAAAATTAATTTCCAGGTTTCCTGGTTACTGGCTCCCTCATCGGTGTGCAAATTGCCCTATACTGCACTATACCGCGCTATATTAATATGGGTCAAATTGAGAAGTTGTATTAAAAAATTTATTTATTTATAATAATAAAATAAAATAATATTTTTGGGTAGTCAAAGCTAGAAATAAGTAAGAAATTAATTTTTAAATGTGATTCTTGAGTTTTTGGTAAAATGAGTAAAATTTTCTTTTAAATTACAAACAAAATGTAATCCTGCTTTCCGCTAGTTGGTTAGTACAATAATTTCTTAGTCGATTAATAAGATGTAATAAGAAGAGAATGAAATACAATAGCAACAATGGTAGCTGATCGTATGGGATGCACTCATGCATTCATACAAGTGACATTAGTGGGAAGTTTGTTACAAAACTTTTAAGAAATTTTTGAAAATTCTTCATTTTTTATAATTCAAAATTATTCTTCAGGCAAAATATATATCGCCTATTCGTTTAACAAACTCTAGTTTTCACTACTTTCTCAAGAATTTCTTTAATTATTCTTGTCCTAAATTCTTAACTTTAGACACTAACTTAAATACAAAACTAAAGTTATCTTCTTTCAGAAAAAAAAAAGAAAAAGAAAAAGACAAAACTAAAGTTATCTTGGGATAAAAATTTTTATATATATATATGGTCTCCCATTGCTTTCAAATAATAATTTTTATAATAACATACACTTTCTTGAAATCATTGTTATTTAAATTTATTATTAAAAAGTTTATAAGTTACGCAGCCAAATTAAACAGGATGATCTCTATGGTTCTTTTTTTTTCTTTCTAAAATTTTGGTTGGCTCAATGGTTCATTTTGTAATCAAGCTAGATATGACCATTTTCCCCTTTTGCTTGTACTACATAGTACATAGGCAGCTCTGAAAGAGGCTATGTGATTAACCCCATCTCTAATCTTACCTTTTTTTTTAAATCAAATTTTCTATTAATTTATTCATTAATTATCAACCGAATTGAGTGGTTTAATCTTCTTTAATGCTATGATATCGACGGTAATTATCGCCCACGACAAAATTTCTTAGGGTGATTCTTCAATAACTAAATAACACTCCGTGCACATTATTATATACTCCCTCCTTTCTAATTATATAGTCCATGTTGCATTTTTGGGTGTCCCAACTATATAGTCATCTTTTTTATTAAAAGTCTAAAATTACATTATTATTCTAATTTACCCACATTTAATACTTAATTAAAACTATCAATTTTATATTTTACTCATTAAATAAGTGGAAATTAGGAATACAGATAGCAAAATATATATTTCTAATACAATTCTTAATCCACGTGAAGAAGCAAAGTGGATTATATAATTGGGACGGAGAGAGTATTATGTAATGTTATATAATATCTAGTTAATTTCACAAAAGGTCCACAACCTTTAAATTAAGAATCAGTTTCTTCCTCAACCTTTTTTCGCTCTCCTGAGTCCCTAATATTTTCACGAATGCGCAAAATATGTCCCTTTTGATACTATTCCCTTAACTTTTCATAAAAAATAACGATTATACCCTTTTAACTTTTTAATTTTATAAACAAAACATTTAAAAATATTAAAAAAAAAAAAGAAAACACCCCACTCCACCCCACCATCTCAACTTAAAGGCTGTTGTTTCCGGCCGCCAAAATAGGGGGTGAATCCCCCTATTTCCTATCGGAAACAGTAGTAAAGTTGCTACTGTTTTTGGCAGCAAAAACGCTGCCAGAAAATGGCAGCTTCTGCTACCATTTATGAAAACGTTTTTTTTTGGGGGGGGGGGTGAATCCCCCAGCAGTAAATGGGGGGAATGGAGGGATTCACCCCCTATTTGGCAGCTAGAAACAGCAGCCTTTGCTGCCGTTTCCGGCAGCAGGTTGAGAGGGGAGGGGGAGGGTGTTTTCTTTTTTTTTTTAATTATTATTTTTAATAGTTTTAAATGTTTTATTTATAAAATTAAAAAGTTAAAAAGATATAATAATCATTTTTCATTAAAAGAGAGAATAGCATCAAAAGAGACATACTGTGTACATTTATGAAATGTTGGAGACCCAAAAGAGCGAAAAAAAGGTTGGGGACGAAACCGATTATTAACTCAAATGTTGGGGACTTTTTGTGAAATTAACCCTATAATATCATGCAAGGTATAACTAATCTATTTCAACTATGAATTGTATCATTTTTGGAAGTTTAGCTTTGGTAACTACTCTTTAACAATGAAATTAATTTTTTTATACAATTATTAGGGGAATTTTGGGGAGAAGTATTGATTCGAACTCGAGATCTTATCTTTATAAGGGGTATTTTCTATCAATAGCAGAGTCAGGCGCCATTACAGGGTTGGCCCCTATATGTAGTATACAGCTAAATCATTTATATAATTTTGGTTTTTTAATTTTACAAGGAAGAAAAAGGAAATTTGGGACTTGAGTTATCACTTGTAATCTAATAAAATTAATTTTATCTTATGATGACAGTCGAAAAGAATAATACTATTCATCACTAGCAATGATCATCAGTGCAATAACATTAGATGATAAGTCAAACAAAATGTAGGGACGTGCGATGCATTTAATGTAACATCCCGCAAAATTTTAAAATAAGTATATCGTTATTTTGATAATAATTAAATAATTGCTTGAATTATATTATAAGATTCCAAGCTTATTACCCAATTAAACATTCAAAATTAGAATATGACAACGGGATATTATTGAAATGCATCAATGGTAAAGTTACAAAATTATCACTCAAATGAACGCCAAGAATTGGAATGTGATAATATAATCGTAACGAGTTGCAAAGTTGCAAGTTGCCATTTAATTGAATGATGAAAATTGAAATATGACGATATGATTGTATTTGAATTGTTACAAGATTTTCAAGAATTAGAATATAACAATGAGATTGCATTGAGTTGCGATATTGCAATGAATGTTAATGAGATTGCATTAGAATATAACAATGAGATTGCTACTCAAATGAATGTTAAGAATTAGAACATGATCATTGGTAACATGATCGATACTTGAGCAATGGATTTGAATTAGAAAATAACTATTGACATGGTATTAACAAGGAATGACTAACCACATAAGGTTATGGTATTGAATAACGACGTAAATTTGTATTAATATGTCACAAGACTAGAAGATTGTCACTCGAGAAATGCTTAAAGACAAGAACATGGTCATTGATTAGTAGGACGAAAATATAACTACCGAATTGTAAGCCCTATTAAGTTGAAAGTCTAGAATAATATAGATCAAAGTATAATGACTTAATCATAAGACAGCTCAACGAATAAGGACTATCTGAGCAATTTGCCGCCAAGTGTACGGTGCATATCGCGCCACGTGTCGTGTCCTGATTGGCGGAATCCAAAAGTTTATTAAAAATAATTAAACTCAGATATTTTTGGCAACTATATATATAAGGGAGGGGATGGAGATTTTCTTAAGCCCTCCAAACTTCATCCCTTGCCCTCTTCAACGTCATAGCTAACCATTTTAAACCAAAATCTCTCTACACATTTATAATTACCTTATAACAATTGTCTTGCTCCTTCGTAGTGCTCAAGTCCTTCATATAAAAAGATAAAATTCGTCTAAATATAGTGATAGGAGAGAAACAACCCTTGAAACCCACCGAAATCCTATTTGTCCTTTGAAAAGGGTTCCTTACCATATATAGAAGGATTATAGTTTGAAAAATAACTTTAATTGAGGAATATCAAGCCTTTAAGGATATTTTTTTCACGTGAATTGTTCGAAGAATATTTGAGGTGAGTAACCATCACTTTGATTCCCTTTTAATATTGGTAATGTTTTGAAATGCCAAGCATGTATTTGATTAAAACAATGAACATGGATTCTAATGCATTACAAAGAAAGATTGATGTGTTGCATTTTGAATTACTAGTTGCTCTACCCATTCTGTATCTACTCTGCTCTGCTCTGTTGCCATACTAAGAGTCATCTAATGATGTATAGATGGGCAAAGATTAGTGTGATATCTGCTTTGTATCTGTATTGATCTATCTGAAATTCTAGTATGAGTCAACTGGGATTCAAATGTAGATCCACTTAATCGTACATGACTATGATTGAATTAATATGACTCTTGCGCGCACCACGGGTAGTAGTTTAACTAGTGATAGTGTGTATTGAATGATTTTCTTGAAAATAAACCTTACAAATAAAAGGTGAATCAAAGAGTTTTGTTACTCACTGAGTACTTCGTACTCACTCCCCATTTACTACAATTTTTGTAGATGATTGAAGCTATAACATTTGAAAAGCAAGGCAAGCCAGGAGTTGGATCATGCTCGCAAACGGGAGTAGAGTTATGCATGTAGTGTAAACATGTCTTTGAAGCTACCATAAATTTAATATTTTTATGCACACCTCTATAATATATATGTTTTTACATATTATACCATATAAGACAATAGAGAGATGTAATCTTGATATTAGACGTGTGCTCTTCCGATCTTGAATCTTACTTTTCACTGTAAAAGTTCTCTAATGATTCGGTGTACATTGGTAATCAATGAAATATATTTATTAATATATTTTCTTGTGCTTTTACATTTTATTGAGAAACCTAGCTTTAATATTTTCTTTAAATTTTAACAACTTGTTAGTTTAAATAATCAGCTGTATATGTTAAACTCTATAACATAAGGTCAATTGGTTTGTTCTGTACGTCCCGTTTTCGCTGTTTGAATTGGAGCTTCCGCTATGGTATTTGTAAATTAATATAAGATATTCGGAAATCAAAGGAAAATTAGCGGAGGCGTAACATTTAAGCAGACTTGTAGTTTAATATCATCTAAATATATATTTTTTAAAGTACAATTACAATATGCATCATAGCAATACAAGTGCATATAGATATATATCCTTCTGAAACACAGCGCACAGAAATCAATAATACAAACGAAATCAAACACCTGTATAGGATACTACAAACTACATATAAAATGTAGAAAAACCCCACATGGGGGAATCAAACCTGAGACCTCTACGTCGCAAGGCCTCAATAATGATAAATAGCACTGCTGAGTTGAAATTATTCGTGAAGGTTCCATAATTTTGTTACCACCACAATCCTAACTTCTTGAGCACATTGTTGCATAACAAAAACTGGGAAGTGTTTTTTCACACGGTATTGTCCGAGCTAGGGTTCTATTAATGGTGGAATCGGATGTGCCGCAATAATGAAACGTTGAAAGGCAATTTACTTCCTTTTAAAGATAAAAGGATCAACTTGCAAGTTGCAAATCAAACATCTTGGAAATGATACTACCGTCTTCGTTGTGATCTATCTGAGTTCTGCAAATTGTCTAAATCAAACGAAAGTACCATACCTATTAGAACATTTGGATTGCATTTAATGGATTGTGGGATGATGCAAAGGAAAAATATAGGAATAAAAGCTTATTTTAATTGAGTTAAAAGAAGGATGAAAGTAAGAAAAAAATAGTATGATTGTGGAAGGAATGTAGGTGTGAGGAAAAAAATGGAAAAGTGATGAAAGTGACATGACCGATCGAAAAATTATCTTTTTTTCTTGATCACTTATCTATATAGAAGAGCAATCCATAGGGCATAGAGTGTATCAGAGAGGCTAAGAGCAATCAAAAAGCACAAGTAGAACTTGGAGTGACCATAATCAAAATTTCTAAGGAAATTAATCAGGCTTTCCTTAGAGAAAACTGGACCATAATAGAAGTAATCTAATAGTTCAAAGGAGATTATAGTTTAAAATAAACTTCCCAAAAATCAATTTTTTCTTGGCCTCTTTATTATGACTACCTGTTTGCAACAACAACAACAATAATAATATTGTGACTACCTTGACGTATAAAAAATGGGTCTAACAATTGTCAATCTCGGCCTTGCCCATGTGCTGCCGATGCCCTCGTGTCACATGCGGGGCATGACACAATTTAGGCCCTTAAAAACCCAACTCATATTACAGCACCCCAACACCTAGAGAACTTTTACAATCATAAACTCAATATTTTTACAAACTTTAGTAATTGATGATGATGAAAGGTGAAAAAAAAAATGAATGGACAAGTTTGTAGACTACCACAAATTTACTTTAAAAAAATAGAAAAGTAATAATGAATGATAAAAAATGAGTTGCAACATATATATGGTAACACCAATTGTAATATCTCGTAAAAACTTAACCCCCAATTTAAGTTATGTGATTGTTATTTTGATAATGAGGAAGATAATTGTTTGAATTTGTATTAATTGTGTAATAGGATTAGAAGTTAATTTTTAATATACTATAGAATTGACATAAATTACACCAAATAGTGGAAAATTCTAGAATAAGGCAACGTGAAATAATAATAATAATAATATTAATGAATAAACAATTTTTCACCGCCATTACACCAATGCCTTTTTGTCCTATAAATAGGACAATTGTCTTTCATATTTTAATACAAGAAAGTGAATTAAAGAAATTGAGTATTTAGGTAGATAGGGACGTGGGACACTTGAGAGAGAAGTAACGTGTTAGTGGAGAAGGAATCTTTGGAATTTAATTTAAAAAGGTGAGTAACATGTGCTTTGACTCTCCCCCTCTTCGAAACTCATTTCTCCTATAATCCTCTTTATTATTCAAAATTTGACTGTAATTGGTTATCATCTCCCATTGTATTACTTTGACCTTTGATTATTGACGGTGCATCATTACTTTGAATAAACCATTGTTATTGTTCTTGGGTATCGCTAGTGATGTTGTTTACCCGTTTGCTTTACTTTGTGATACTATGGCCTTACTGTGTGGCCTTGGTCATTTTAAATTGTTATTAAATGTTTATACTTTGCGCTTACGGGTAGGGGCTAAGCTAGTGGTGGCCCGGCTTGAATATATAAATGGCTTCCTTTGCGGTACTATGACCTTCCTTATATTCCATTGTGAGTTAATGCCTGTTGTTATTCACTGGGTACTCTGTACTCATCCCCTATTTTTTTACAATCATGTAGGTATTAAATTAAAACTATGTTGTCGGATCGTTTCAAGATTGAAGAGATACATGTATGTGATTGAAATTTCGGTATGTCGCCGAGGTTTCGCTGTGGGTAACCCACAATGTATTTAATTATCAGAGTACGCAGCGAAAATATTTAACTTATATTTGTAAAGTCTTGCCCTCGATTTTAGATTGAGATACATATTTAAATACTTCCACTATTGTTAAAATTGGGGGCGTGACACCAACTTACCTTTTATTATAATAATAATAAGCTAAGTTTGCCTACCACAGTTTTTCCGGCAATTAGTCTGACGTTATAAGTAGAAATGACAATGGGGTGAGTATGCCTTTCCCTGCCCCCACCCTGTTGAGGAAACCCCCGCCCTGTACCTGATTAAATCAGGTACGGGGCGGGGGAGGTTCGGGGTGGGTACGAGAAAAAACCCGTTACCCGCTTTGATAAGAAAATACTAAAAAAATTTTAAAAAAAATCTGAAACTACATGAAAAAACCATTTAAAATATCATACATCAAGCCTAAATTATCAATGTCATTCAACCACACGTCAAAATTGAAACCATCAAACATTCATCCATATATGACACATCAAATTTAAAGTTCTTTTAAAGAAACTCAAATTTTGAATTATGTATTAAAGTTAGTTAAAAATTTAACATAAAGAACATTAGGCAAAGTAGTCATCTTTATGGGCTATTCTCCTACACCAATTTTTTTTTAATGATATAATTAAAAAAATGCTATCAGATATCGGGGCGAGTACCCGCGGGTATTAGGTTTTGAGTGTAAAATTGTTATTCCTAGTTATAAGATTATTACTGGTGATATCACTTATGACGTCATTCTGTCTTATTTCTCTTAATACTGTTTCAATTTCCAATTTTTGCCTCTGCCATATTACTCTCTCTAATATCTTCCTTTTCCTCTTAGCATATTTCGAATTGAAAATCTAAATCATTTCATCTTGATTCCTTTCTCTCTGACTGTATCTCTCTTATCTTTTCATCATATCGTCATTTGTTTTTCTCTATTTTATTTTTTTATTTTTCAGTGTTCTACTGATTTATTTTCTATAATTTTGAAGTTTGAATCAAAAATAATAATTTCGTTTTTTAAAACGAATATATGTATTTTTTACGGATTAAGCAAATTGTCCTATATTCTTCATAATTTTTTTGTGCTTCGGTAATTGAATTTCTTGTGTTTAAATTGTAGGGTTTTGATTGAGTGAGACATTTGTGTTTAAATTGAAGGGTTTTGATTGAGTGAGACGTTTTTCTTTAAATTGTAGGTTTTTGAATGAATGTTGTATACTCTTCTACCAGCAAGAGCATAAGAATTGAGACAGCCGCGCGTGACACATCGTTTTGCACCATGGAGGAGTACCCTCTTCTTGAAATCTATTTGAATTAATAGCTCATTGGAAGCAAATGTTAGTACCCTCATTTTAGTTCTTATTTCTTTTTGTGCATACTGGTTTCTTAAATTCTATTAGAATTTGATCTATTACTTATCTTCAAACATTTTGAGATAGAGTTTGTTGTGAGAATTCGATAAGTTCATTGAATTTCTAGATGCGTTGTATTTTTTTCTGTTGATCTATCCGATAAAATCATGTACTGCAATTTCAACAATTTATGATATATATTACTTTTTATTATTTTGCAACTAAATTGGATTAATACTTTCTATATTCTTATCTAATAATGACACTATATGCTTTTTTCAATTGGCAGATATTAAGAGGTTGATGTGTTTAAGATTTAGCAACAAATTGACTTTAAAAATATGCAGATGCAGAATGGGAATGGGGTAATGGATGTAGTTGATTTGTATTGGACGATCTATACGCAAAGTAGTAGCAAATCATTAAGAATTTTGTTATGTTATAGTCTAAACCACTACTCTTGGGGTCTGCTGCAAAATGCTTCATCCCTGGCTATAGTTTTGGAAAAAGGAAAAATTCATTACAATGAGTAGAATGATGATGAGATGGCTGAAATAATCATTATGTCCTATCTAGAATACCAAGATGATAAAAAAAACTCTCAATTTGTGTATACATTTTGAAAATAAGCCAGATTAAGTTTTTGATTTTTCGGATCATTATTACCTAACAATTAATGAATGCTAATTATATATTTTGGAAAAAGTTATTAATAATTGATGAAGATCACCTTGATACTTGTCTCGGTTATTTAAAATTTTACAAACACACGCGCGCACATACATTTATATATATATATATATATTAAATTTTAAAAGTAGCATGTAAGAGGCCTTACTAAACTCGAACTGGATCAAAGTAATAAAACCATGCTATAGCACAAAAATACTTTCTAAAACCTGACCAAGTATGTTAATGTCTTATTATTTAAATATTATTTGAGTTTTTTACACTTAGCGTCCCCACCTTTCACCCTTTTACGAATTATGTCCCCAATATTTGTTTTTCCTTCTGTACGTCCCCAACCTTTAAAGAAATCCCCTATTTCGTCCTTGTTGACGGAAACCGTCAAATTCCACTATTAAATTCAAGGGCATTTTCGATAACATACAAAAAATTGATATTTTAATATAAAAAAAAATAAAAGAAAAAAGGGGGAGACTCCCCCTTGCCATTTCTAGCAACAAGCACAGGTGGGGGAGACTCCCCCATTTCGCTGCCATTTCCACTAGCTGCTGGAAATGGTAGCAAAGAGGAGGAGTCTTTCCCCTGGTTCTTGCTGTCATTTCGGCAGCAAGCACAGCCATTTCTTTGGCTGTCAGAAATGGCAGAAGGGGCCAGTTTTGTGCTTTTTATTTTTTATTTTTTTACATTAAAATATCAATTTTTTATATGTTACCAAAAAGGCCCCTGACCTTAACGATGGACTTTGACGGTTTCCATCACCAGAGACGAAATAGGAGATTTCTTTAAAGGTTAGGGACGTGCAGAAGGAAAAACAAATGTTGGGGACGTTATCCGTAAAAAGGTGAAAGGTTTGGAACGCTAAGTGTAAAAAACCCATCCTATTTTGATGTTGTTGGAATTTTATATAACTGTTGTTCTTCCCATGCAACATACGAATGAGATATTTAATAATAATAATAATAATAAAATACTCCTTTCATCCCATTTTTTAGCCACTTTTCCCTTTTGAGTTGTCACATTTATTTTGTCATTTCATTTACAATTATATCCCCATATAATCTTAAAAATGTAAAATATTTATCTTTTCCATTTCTATCTTTTAATATACACCACTAATTAAAATAAAGGTATTTTAAGAAGTTTGATGTATAATTTGTCTTGACACAACAACACAATTTGAATCAGTATCCGAAAGGAGTGCTAAATAACTTCTTTCTTCTTTTCCTTTATCAGTTGATGTAAAATGATACTCTATTTAATAAAAAAAATACAATTTTTAATTTATGTGAAACAGTAAATGAGACCAAATAATTGGGACGGAGAGACTAAAATAAAACAAAACTTGTTGATTGAAAAATAATAATAATAATAATAATAATCTATATATTAATAATAATACAAGTTTGTCTGGTATAATTTTTCCCGCCAATAATCAGACTTTATAAAGATTTTGATGATGTCATTAATGCCCGTAAACTCATACGAATATCCACAATGTATAGATTGATGTATGTGTAATCTGCCAGATCGTTACTGAAAATTGCACCACTGAAATGTGTATTGTTGGATGAACGAATTTTAACCTCTGATATCTTATGCTAATTGTTACTCTTATGTGGTTGTTGCATTTTTGACATACATTTAGTACTGTGAATAAAGAGGTCTGTTATTTTTTTGGTGTTATTGTTTTTTTTCTTTTCATTTTTTTTGTTTTATGTGGATATTGGTACGGTTTTACTGGCATGATATTTGTTTTACGTGGATATTGGTATGGTTTTACATGGGTTTCATCATTTTCGTTTCACGTGGCCTGTTATTATTTTTCCTCCTTACATCAATTTTTTTTCCTTTTTTGGAATCAATAGAAATAGTCTTGACTTTTATTTGTTCATTCTGTTTGGGTTCTGTCATTAAGACGAATATCATGCCCGTAAACTCATACAAATATCCACATAAACTGAAAAAAGGAGAAAGGAATTTATTAAAAAAAAAAAAAACAGACATCTTTATCTTGTAAAACCATATCCATGGACATTACTTCATTCTGCCTCCACTTCGAGCGTACGTTCCAACGACGAACAACTCGCACCAAAAATTTCCACTTGGCGTATCTGTCATGACATCTCGCAATAGAGTCATGTCGGACGATTTGGACTCCATCTCAGCACAAAAGCAATCGGGATGAAATTCAGATTACAAAAAATAGAAAAGAAATTAATAAGGGTAAGGGTTTTATATAACATCGAAAATAATTGGAAATCAGTATAGGAATCACCCACATTGATCCACCGTAGGTTAAATAATAAACTCTGACATTGATAATCACCCGATTCCAAACCGGTAAGATTTTAGCTTCCATTTGAAAAGGGTTCTAGGATGGAGTGTTGAAACACAATTAGCGCTTATACTCTGGGAATGGAAAAGGAACGATTATATGGTTTGCAAGTGAGTATGGAAATGTAGATTTGATTGAACATACCCTGCAGAAGCCTCGTGAATGTCTCGTGAATTCGCTGGAATGAATGGTGCATCTTTTTTGGGTGGTAATGAAATGAAATCAGTAAAGCCATGTGATAAGGGGTCCACGTAAAGGAATGAATTGGGTTGGGTAAATGAATAGAGCAAATAAATTGGTCAATGAGCAATAGGCCGGTACAGTCGGATTAGTGTAACCCCAGCCCAGTCAAGTGTAGGCGGAAAAATTGCAATTGAGCAATCTATAATCTAATTAAAAACTCTCCTATTATATATATAGATTTAATAAATAATCCTATTCAGCAATTAATAATTTAACTATGAATTTACAAATGAGTGAAAAGTTTTTTAACAAAATTTTCAGAAAGATTTTGAAAAGTTTCCAAGATTCAAATGTCAAAGCTAATAGAAAGTTTGCAACTGACCTAGTAGTACTAACCGCAACTGACCCAGTAATACTAACCACAATCCCGTCCCTCTTCCAACCGTATGTGACAAGTATGGACAAAGTGTTGTTTCATAGTAGTGAAACTGTAAATTACTTAAAATAGAGTGATTTTAGGAGACATGAGAATATGATATAAAAAATTGACATTTTTACTTGTCACAAAATCATTGGTAAATTATCACATGAGCCCTTTTTATTATATATTTAAACTGTGTCACATGTACAATATCAGTTTTTCATGTCAAATTTTCATGTTTCTCTAGAATTTTTGCTTAAAATAAACATAGGAAACTTGATATTGAATGGTACAATTAAATCCTGAGTTAATGTCACCATTTGGCCTCAATCTTTCAACTTTTACACAATCTTGTCTCTATTCTTTTTTTCTCACCTTGTAGGTCACCAACATTTGATATTATAGTTGGGTTTCGTCCTTCTATTAAGGTTCCGTCTATTTTTCCATTAAACCCCTATAAATTGACCATTTTACCCTTATACTTTTAAAAGGTTGGGGACCAAAAGTGAGAATTGCTATAGATTTAAGAAAAATTGATAATAAGAAAATTTGAAAAAGAAAAAAATTAAAAATAAATATTGTTAAAAAATAAAAAAATAAATTTATTCTTTCCAACCCTATCCCACCCTTGCATGTATTTGTTTTGTAATTGCATTTATTATGGATTTATTTCCCATGAGAGAAAAGTCTGACATAATTATTATTTATTTTTAAATAATTGATGTATAAAATGTATAAAGAACAAAATTACAATTATCATCATTAATATATTACTGACACTATATGGATTCTATAAGTTCATAATTTTTATTTTTTAACGAAAACTAAATTGTTCTTGCAATGAAATTTTTAAAATAAAAACAGCATTTGCTACAAATTGTCATAATTAATAAAACTATAAAAATAAAAATATGATAGAAGTAAATATGTCCATTATACTTTTCCTTATAATAAATATTTAAAAATAAAAATTAATTCCCTCAAACTGGTCTCTCATGATAAATGAATCTATGATAAAATATAATCAGGGGATAAATACGGGCTAGATAGGGTGGTGTTTTTTTCCATTAATATTTATTTTTAATTTTTCTTTTTCAAATTTTCTTATTATCAAATTTTCTTAAATCTAGGGTAATTTTCACTTTTGGTCCCCAACCTTTTAAAATATAAGGGTAAAATGGTCAATTTATAGGGGTTTAATAGAAAAATTGACGGAACCTTAATGGAAGGACGAAATCTAACTATTATATCAAAGGTTGGAGACCTACAAGGTGAGAGAAAAAAAATAAGGACAAAGTTGTGTAAAAATTGAAAGATTGAGGACTAATAGTGACATTAACCCCTAAATCCTCACATGCATTTCCACTCCTTGAATTGAATACCTTCGGTCCTTACGTGTCCATTTCTATATTTTGTCAACATATATATTAATTGAAAGTAATATTTAAGTCTTGAAAATCCGTCTTACATTCAACGTTTAAATATAAATCGGGAAATTAATTGTTATTTGTTTTTTTATTTTTCTTAAACAAAGAAAAAGATCTAGGGCAATTATTTCTTTACTTTTTCTAGAGCATTTTGAGTATAGTTTTTTCTTTATTTTTTTTGAGTAAACATTTTGAGTATAGTTTATAATATACTATATTTGGAAACTTTCAGTATTTCTCGATAGATCAATAATAACAATTGTGTCACGTGAAGATGGGATAATAAAGTAATTTCACGTCCCGTTCGCCATCGTTCCCGTTCGTCCAAACACGGTCTTAACGGAACAGTCCAAATACACTGAAACTAACACATTCAATTCTCCGCGCAGAGGGGAAAAGCAGAAAAGGAAAAATACGAACGACGTCGTTGCTTAATTTGCCAAGAGGCGCCACGCGGCCGCTCCGGCGAACCATCCCTACATCAGCTCCCTCTCAATCTTATCCCTATGGCTTCATCATTTCGTGCACGAGCCCAAATCGCCACCGAGCCTTTCCCAACTACAACTCACTTTATTACTCATATTTCTTTCACACAAAAATCAGCTTTGGAGTTTTGCATTATTTTCAGCGATGACCAATTTACCAGAAACTTCAGCTTTACAGGTTGTTTCTTCACCAGAACCGGCACCATCGGAAGTTCGTAGAAGAGCTCCTAGGAAAAACTGGACGGCGGAGGATACGTTGAGGTTGGTAGATGCCTGGGGTCCGCTTTATAAGGGTGCTAATCACGGTCAACTTTATCCCGGCGACTGGAAAAAGGTGGCGGACGCCGTTAACACTAACAGGGACCATCAGAAGAAGCGGACCGAAATCCAGTGCAGGAACAAGCTGGATACTCTCAAGAAAAGATATAAAGCGGAGAAGGCCAAAACCATTGAGGGCAATGCGACTTCTGAGTGGCCTTTGTTTTCCCGGATGGACAACTTTGTTGGACCGGTGGCGAATCCGGCCGTCCAGAGTGAGCCGGTTCTCTCTCTTCCGTCTCCTCCACTTGCTTTGCCCCTGCCGTTGTTGACTTCTGCTACGGCTGCCGCTGGCAAGAGTAACGGCGACGCTGGCCCGGGAGACGGGGTTGAGGAGGTGCAGGCTGGTGGACCTGATGAGGAGGGGGGTAAGAAGAAAGAGGAGGTAAGGGATGAAGGGCTCACAAGGTTGGCCATGGCGGTAGAGAAATTTGTTGATATCTACGAGAAGGTGCACAGTTCCAGGGAGCAGGAGATGGAACTGGAGATCAGAAGGCTGGAGATCGCGAGAGATCTGGAACTGCAACAAACTAGCCAAATGTTGGATGCTATGGTGCGACTCCAGAGGAACAGGCAGGACAATCAGCCTGGATCGTCTAGTGGTACACTCCAATCTCTGTCGGTTTTGAATTTTTCTTCTTTTTCCCATTTTCATCCCCCTGAGAAATTGTGTTATCTGATCTAATTCGAAGAAATCTTTGTCTTCTGGATGTTATTTATTTCATCAAGAGTTACATTTGGATTTGGGGGAATTCATAAGAAGAAAGCGAGCTTCTGATTGTTTTCTGTAGGTTAATTTTTTATGTTTGGATTTAGATATCTTTGTGAATTCATACTATTATTAAGTTTTTATTCTTAGAGATGTGTCTAATGGATAAACGACGAATATCAGTTGTGAAGATACATGTGTGCATGTGTTTGTTTATTTTAAATGAGGAAAGTCAGCTTCTGATTGTTCTCTGCAGATTAATTTTATGATTGGATTTAGATGTTTCTTTGTGAATTCTGTCAATTATCAAGTTTTTATTCTTAGAGGTGTTTTAATGCATAAAGAATGAAAACCAGTTTGCGAAGATGTATGCATGCACGTGTTTGTTTATTTTGAATGAGGCCAGTTTACCGCCATGGATGACAGGATGAGAAAATATGCTTTACGACGTCATTTGTGTTGACTGTTTTCAGCTGGGATTTTGGTAGGAGCTTCCGGTTTTGTTGCTACTTAATGCTCGATCTGCTAGTTTTTTGTTAGTCGTCATCAAAGCGCGTGAAGATTAAGCACCTTTTGGCTGTTCTCAGCGTGTGGTGAATATAAATCTATGTCTCGAGCTGTTGTTTTTCAAGAAGTGTTGCTTAAATGTTGGTTAGGTACACGTATCTTTTTGTTTATTTTGAATGGCAAGCTCCGCCCCTAGATTGGAGGAAATGGATCATATGACGACACCCGAGTTGGCAGCTATCAGGTGGCATTTGGAGGGTGCCATAAGGTTTAGCGCTCATGAAAGCTTGCGACGTGTGCTCTTCCGATCTGCTACCTTTTCACTTGTCTTTTAGTTGTTATTTAGTCATTAAAGCACGTGAGATCCAATAAGCCTTGACTGTTTATATGATTTAAGAATAAAATCTAACTTCTTGTCAGCACGGCAGAGTACTGATGAGCCCATCATCAAATTCTTTGCTACCTCTTTAGTTTAATTTTCCTTTTTATTTTGCAACTAGGTATGGCAAGCTCTAGCTGGCTGATCATGTTTTCCTTTTCATTTTTCAGCATAGGATCTGCTAACCTTGATCTGTAAAGGAAACACAAGCAGCATGCAGATTCAAGTAATTCTCAATCCCTCTACTATTTGCCAAGCAAAATGTTAACTGTTAAATGTTTGTAAGAAATTATTTGAATTACATTTGCCCTTGCTGAAGTTGATGTAAATTGTCAAGTAAGAGATTATGGAGATCTCTGTTTGGGGAGTAGTATTGATATATCTGGGTTAAATTTCTCATTGTTCATGTTTTCAATTATCTTCTGCTGGAGATATATTTAATTCAAGACCTATTCTGTTATTGAATAATATATACAAGTGGCCTCTGTGTGTGGGCAGTCAGTGTTCCGCGCTTGATTGTTTATTTCTAGAGAAACACCAAGCCTTTTGCTTGGAAACAAATAGATCAGATTTTTAGATACACCATTTTCTTATATCTATTTCCCTTTTACTTTTTTGTGAATACTCTAAAATCCTGTACTTTATTATTTCCTGATTATAAATGCACTTCCACTGTAAAATTAAAATCTACTAGGATCTAATGTGTTTTGTGTTCATTTTTGCATCTGATGTTGTTTTATTAAGAGAAGATGGGCATATCATGCAGGCGTGTAAACTGTGCTTTGCTTTCTTATCTATTTGATCTAGTTGGCACAGTGTTTTTCCCATAGTCAAGAGGAAAATGAAGGGAATTACTGATTGATCTCTGGTTTCTTGGATTTCCAAGGTTTAAAAAATCTTGCAAATTCAATTATTTAAGTTTCTGGTTGAGCTGTTATATGTATATCCGTAAATCATGACTAGCAACTACTCAGAACAAGATAGCAGCCAATAGTACTCTATCAAACACATCTAATTGTTTTTATTTATGCCTCTTAGTACTACCTTTTTCTTTTGTCTTCGAACGTACTATTTCACAGCGGTGATTTTCTTTTGTATGTTCATTGTTGCAGATTACATGGTTAGCAGTTAGCAGTGAGGAACAGAGCTAGAGGGACAAATCCAAAGGAATTGGGGACTCACTGCTTAATCAATTTCAACTATACATATATATATATATATATATTATAGGAACAATATTTTGGAATTTTATTTTCTGTTGCTGCTCTCTTTAACAATGAAGTTGATTTTTATTTTTTTTCTTGCACTGGTCCAAGGTTGTTCCTTAAGGTACCATAGTTCTATTACCACCATAATTCTACCCTGTACTGATTTTTTTTTTTCTTTTCCTTACTATTTTAATTTAATTATTAGAAATTATTTATTATCACATTATCTTAAATTCCAACCCATCTTATGAAATCTTTTTAAACGTCGCTCTTCCGATCTCAATGATATTATCCGTACGTGTTATGTTTGAATTGTACCCCAACTCTCCTATTTGTAAAACTATCAAGCCTGTTTGGATTTTGGAATGCAACTAATAAGCATTTCCTATCTACTTTTGAGTTCTATTTTTATTCTTTTTTTTTCTCTTCAATAATAGCAAGTATCTTGTCGTCGATACTTGTTTAAGCTCTATAGGTGGTCGGTCATCCATTGTTACAAATACTATCATCATGTATTAATACTTAACAGACGTAGGGAATATATTTGCAGGGTCTGTTTAAGAAAACAGATATGTCTCTACTGTGGAGACAAATCTGCCCAGGTGGTGCTGACTGGGCCGCACTACTTTGGCTGTGCGGCCGCACCATGATGTGAGGCCGCATGCGGCCGCATATATCTTCCATGCGGCCGCAAGGATCCCAAGTGGCGCCCAGTTAGCGCCACCTGGGTAGATCTGTCTCCACAGTGGAGACATATCTGTTTTCTTAGACCCT
>CAVNYN010280894.1:0-10455 GCA_963692815.1 Nyctanthes arbor-tristis | reverse complement strand
GTTTATTGCAAGCAGATTAAACCGCATGTCAGGAATATGCCTTACATCCTTCAGAATTAGGATGTATCCCATATTTGTCTCCAGGTGAATGTCACCGATCCCCATGATTCTGGAATGTGAAGAGTTAGCCATATTTGACTGGCCATAATCACCTGCTCTGTATGTAGTAAACAACTCAATATTTCTGCGAACATGGTATGAGGCACCACTGTCAACATTCCATTCAGTAAGAGGGTCTCCAACATGCAGGCATTTACCCACTCCACAAGAAAGTACATCACTAGTTACCACACCTACAGTATTTTCGTCCTCTTTCTTTTGATTATTACCCTCATTCTGCTCTCTCAACCAAATCCTGCAATTTCTTTTATAATGACCCTCTTTCCGGCAATGATAACAAGTCTTCTTATTTTTTGATTTGGACCTGCCTCTAGACTTGCTGTGACGCCTTTGCCCTTTGTTCTTTCTTCTTCCTCTGTGATCATCTGAAACAAGAGCCAATGTATTATCTGTACCAACATACAAACCTGAAGATTTCCTCCTGATTTCCTCATTCTGCATACTATTCTTCACATAATCCATAGATAACACACCATCTAAAGCAGAGTTACTTATTGTCACAACAAATGTCTCCCAACTGTCTGGCAAAGAACTCAAAAGCAGTAATGCTTTCAATTCATCCTCGAGAGTCATTCCCATTGTCACTAGCTAATTCACAATATTCTAAAAATTATTCAAGTGCTCTGTCACACTCGTACCATCCTTATATTTCATGTTGACTAAGTCTCTGATTAGAAAGGACTTTCTCATTGCAGTTTTCTTCTCAAACATGGACTTCAATTTAGTCCACAATTTATTTGCATTTGTCTCCTGTGCCACATGATGAAAAACACTATTATCCACCCACTGCCTTATCGTCCCAATAGTTTTCCTGTGCAGTTTCTGCCAATCCCTATCTTCCATATCTTCCGATTTAGAATCATCACCATCAATAGGATCATGCAAATCCTTACAGTAAAGGATATCCTCCATCTTAGGTTTCCATGTCACCCAATTGTGATTGGTATGCCTGATTATAGCACTACCAACTGGGTCATCCATTTTAATCCACACAATGGAACCTAGCTCTGATATCACTGTTTGGAATTTAATCAATTTCTCTAAACCCATGTGATTAAAATAGGCAATTAATATATCAAACAATAATATATGTGCGAAAATTTAAATAACACCAGGAATTATTTAACGTCGTAAAACCCTCCAATGAGAAGGGAAAATCGACGGGGCAAACCGACAACTCCACTATCACCAAATAATAATGGGAATACAATGTTTATCCTCTCAAGATTGTTGTCCTAAATCAAGAGGTAATCACACACTACTACAATCATGCAACACCATCAAGAATAATATTCTTAGCACTACAAATAACTCATCTAACAATAGATGGAACTCAATAATCAACAATAAGAGATGAGGAAAAAATATCACCTAACTCATTCCAAGAATTAACTTGGAGAAAACCACTGCTCGAAGAAGTCGAACACCAACTAATTAAATGCGAAAATTATGTTCATTCCAAACAACAAACAAAAGGCTGACTTTTCCTTTTTCCCAATTCTCTCAATTTTCGTGCATGAAATTGCGCGGTTTGTGCTCTCTGTTTTTTTCGTGTATATATAATGCAGCCAAAAACCAATTCAAGATGGCCTAGGAAACCGTTCCAACTTTGGTCACCTGATTCAATCCAATATTCCAATCTCAGCAGTCAATATAATTGTTTTGTAAACTAATTACCTTGACCCATAAATTGCTAAATTGGTCCTTCAACTTTCAAACTATTATTTAATTCATGGCTGGACTTTTATAAGCCCAGCAAAATTTACTCTAGTTAATCTTAGCTTTAAATAAAAGGAAACACAATTAATTGTCTAGAAATAATCTGTAAAAAAAGGAAACCTATCTAAGAAAATTAACTGCTAAAATTATTTATAAATCTTAAAAACCACCAAATCAATATAGTACTAGGATTACGAACCCACCATTGTTGACTCACTACCAACCATTGATTACTTGTTTGTAATCAATCCTTATTATATGTCGACAATCAATGTTCTTTCTGTGTCAATTTGCTCTCTCGACACAAATTAAACTTATTTTTACCTATGACTCATCTTTGTCTTTATGATAGATATGAACACATAAAAAGGCAATACAAAGCTAGAATATCACAAAATATTATCACGAAATGTTGCACTAAGCATAGAAGTATATCTCTATCTCCTATAAGACTTAATGTCATTTGTTATTTGAGCTAGAACTATATCCGCTTATCAGTCATGGCATGAATCCCTAAACTATTCTAAATTAATCAAATTATAAAATATCAATCAAAACAATAATAATCAACAATAACAAAAATATTGCCTATGTTAAAAGTCGATAATCAAATATTAACAAAAACCTCTCTCGATGGTCAATTGATTCAATGTCTATATGTGAATTTAATTATCCTTAATTAAATTGAAAACATATAAACATGCATTAAATCATAAAGATCACCATGTAGCGATATCAAAAGGCATACTGACATAAACAATCGATATATGATCCTATGTTGTTTATTACCATACACTAATTTATATCGAATCTCATGAAAGCAATATAAATCTCAAACATGAATTAATGTTGATCGGGTATTAAAATGGACATATCAGTGAATAATAAAAAATTAACTTAATAGCAAATACTACACGACGCTCTTCCGATCTCTTTAAAAATAAATAATTGTCAACAATAGTTTCATCACAATCCTAGCACAATAACTTAAACCTTCCATGTGAGGGAAGAGAAAAAGCACAAAAGATTGGAATTTGAAACTCAAAAGAGATGAATCCAAGGTGAATTCAACATTGTTTCTTTTCCTCCATGCAAACATTCCTCAAGCTCTCGGCTTTCCTTCATGCAAATGTTCCTCAAGCTCTCAACTCTCTGTTCTCACGGCTTCTCCTCCACACCTTCAGGTTTCTTTCTTATCCTTTTATACATTTTCCACCCTTTTATTGTTGTAGATGTCATAGAGTTACCACTATGTCAAAAACGGGCCAAAAATATCGAAAATGAAACCATCTACGCAATTTGCCTTGTTGCGAACTACCTGCGGCCTCTAGAAAAACACTAGCCCACCTTTAAGAAGCGGTTCACTTATTGCAGTCAATCGCACGCTACTTTTGAAACTTATATTTTAGTCCATGGTTTGACTTTTCCTTGCAGTAATAGTCCTCTTCAATATTTTCTTCCTCTAAAGAAGTCCGATATTTCTTGAATTCTTCACGATGGTTCTTACACACTTCAAATATGATCCAAATAATTTTTTTTAAGTTTTTTAAAGTACATTTTAGTCCTTGAACATGTTGACATTGATCTTCTCATCTTGAAACTCTCAAGCAATGCCTCCATTGATGTCACATCTTGCACATAAAGCTTCAATTTGGTTAAAAATCATCCTTTTCATTTATCATCGCCCCAAATGGAGTCTTTCACCTATATGAACTATATTCACATAAACTAGATAGAAATATGCTAAGTTATATATGAAATTATATAAGTTAATATGAGTATATTATATAAAAAATACACACATCAGACTCTCCCAAACTTAAACATTGATCATCCTGAGCAAGAAATTTCCCTAATCACTTTAAACAATACAAAATAGAAATTAATACATAGCACAAAAAGGACTTGCGAAATCATTACCTATGTCATCAATGATTGTCGTAGAGCATTGCTACTAAAATCAAACTTATCCAATGCTTGACTAAAGAATGGGCATAATCACATCCACTATCATACATATCTTCTTGGGCATCCCGAACTAAAATAATCACATATATTCTTACCCTCTCGTGAGAGGTTCACATCCCGAAACTTTTTTTTTTTCTTTTTTTTCTTTTTTCCCCCCTATTTTCTCGTTTCCCTTTTTCTTGCATGAGGGCATATGCTATATGTTTTAATTTCTCACCTCTCAATGAAATACTAAGTTGGTTTAGGTCTTACCATAAAAAACACCAACTTAGTCAATGAAAATTCTCCCAAGTTTGAGTGCCCCAACTTTCCAACTTCAACTAAGTAGTCAAATCCACTAGCTATATACATCTTAAAATTTATAACGATAGTCTCGCTTTTATTATGCTCACATTGTTTTCTCTCTATTTTTTTCATTTCTTTTTTCTCTTTCTTTTTCAATTGAATTTTCTCAACCCCCCACCCACACTTTTTTTTTTTTTTTTGTTATGGATTTTTTTTCAATAGCCTCATATGTCTTATTCGCAATATATCTCTCTACTAGACTTTCGATATGGCCTTTGTAGTGAACTTTAGGCCGATAACTCTCCATTCAGTTGACTCAAGGCACCGGGTTTGAAAGACCCCTAAGGACTTAATTGCTCGAATTGTACAGGCTTCTAAGACACATCGTATATTGATAAGACACATCGAAGACTTTATTTTCTCTTCAATATTTTTTCCTCCTAACCCATCTATGCAAGACTTAAAATAGGGATGAGACCCTCGGTATCTGGTCATTGTCTAGCTTCTATTGGTAAGCAAACAATGCTCCACATTAACAATCAACATGCACAGAATTCACACCAACATTACTAATATTCACAAGGCTCAACCTCTGCTGAACTTGGATTTAAATAGGATTTAATAAATAACACCAAATAAAGAAAATGTCAGACATGGATAAACAATCTTCGTCAAGTTAAATTCATATAGCAATGTCCCATTACAAATCATAAACAACACAAGCTCTAAATATCTCAATCAAACTGGCCGGCAAGGCAAAATTTTAAAAATTTTCATGATTTTTCCTCTTTTTTTCCTTTTTTTCCCAATTACCAAAGATATCAAAGATTAACAATAAAAGAATAAAACAAAAATTAACAATAAACTCCCTAAGAAAACAAAACAAAATTATTTAAGTGAATATGGTTACATCCACCTGAAATAGGCATCAAACTTCCAAAATAAGTTACACCTCCTCCAAAATTAAAAGTTTACATTATCCCAATGTAAAAGAAGACAAAAGAAATATATTATCCGACATAACATATTTGGCCCAATGTTTACTCTGGCTGAAGATCACATCTCAAGAGGAGGTGGGGGCGCTTGCGGTTGTAGAAAACTCGCTAGCATATCCATCTCTTCTTGGCGCTTTCGTGCCTGCTTTCTTCTTTTTTTATTTCTTTATTTTTTTTTCAAATGACCCATGCATAAAATAAGTTCCGTGAAAGTAATGGGTTTTTCATCAAGTATAAAGTTATGCTAGAAATTATGATTAATAATATGATAAAAAATTAACATAAAATTAGAAATAAATGCCTCTAAAACTAATGCAATGCAAAAATCGAAATTAGAAGAAAAAAGGGATAGAGAATGTGTTACGTCTCATTAAGCACTTATTTATAGTCATTAGCTTGATGGTTTAGCTATCTATTTCAAGGAACTTTAAGTGACGCTTTTGACAACTTACCAAACATGCCGAAGTTGTCTTTGAATCCATTCATGTTGAAGCTTCAGATTAAGATGTTGCCTTCTTCAAAGTCATAAGACTTAATTTGATTGTTTGACTTGAATTTAAGTATGTACACTTCAACCAACTTATCAAATCCAATGACGAAATCAATTGAACCATCCAATATGTAAAAGGTTTGGTCAGTAAATTCAATTTCACTACATATCATTTCTTCATGTTCATCAATTGAAATTTCATTCTTCCACTCATCTTGATCTTTTGCAATAGATAGTTCATTACTTATTTTCAATATCCCTTCGACCGTGGTACAGACTAATTTAATTACTTGTTGGTTTTCTTGAGCCCATTTATTTACCTCGATTTTGTAAAGCTTGAGGGTCTCGATCTTGAGTTGAAGCAAACTATTGATTTCTTTTAACGATGGCTCCCATTCATTTGCGTAGTTGAACTGTTGATAGACCGATTGCGCTTTTAAAGCTGAATAAGTCTATTCCTCATCAATGGGTGTTAATGGTGACATTGGCATGTCATCCTCATCGATCCCAGCTAATTTAAAGCATTCAACCATTCTAACTTATTGCTTATTGAGGGATACTGCCATAGGCTTGTCTTTCGCATTGAGGTCTAAAAATCTCCGATATCATGCCATGTTGTTGATCTCCTAATTTTCCTTAGCTCCTTGACAGCAATAAAACAAAGAAAAACAAGTAGATCAACTGGAAAATATAAGAGAAATAAAAACTAAAGCTAAAATCAACTAAAGTAAAAAAAAAAAAAAAGTAAAAAATTCAATCCCCGGCAACGGCGTCACAACTCAATTGTTGTAGTATATTGGTGAATACTCCAACCTGTCACAATGGCGAACCGGGTTCTTTCCCTAACAATGGCGCCAAAAATTTGTTGTAGTTTCTATCCCGCGAGTGGACGAATGTTAACAAGTAATATAGTTATTATGAGTAGAGCATCAAAACCTACGATGATTGAATTTACTAAATTTACTCTAACTAATCGTAACTTCAAATAAAAGGTAACACAATTAATTGTATAGAAATAATCTTTAAGAAAAGGAAACTATCTAAAAAAGTGAAAAGCCAAAATTATTTATAAATCCTAAAGACAATAAAATCAATAAAGTGCTAGGATTACAAAACCACTACAAAGGTTTGACTATATGTTTTCAAGCAATCCTTATTATATGTTGACAAAAGATATTTCTTATGTGTCAATGCACTCTCTCAACACAAATTAAATTTGTTTTTCCCTATGACCAACTTATATTTCTGTGATGGAAATTTGTTTTTCCCTATGACCAACCTATATATCTGTGATGGATGCGAACAGATAAAAATGTAATACAAAGCTAGAACATCACAAAAGATTGCACTAAGCATTGAAGTACATCTCTATCTCCTATCGAAATGCCATTTGTTATTTGAGTTAGAACCATATCCGCCTCTATATGAAGAATTTGCTACTACTATTAGAGTATGATCTCATTTACCAAAATTTGATTTATCATGATCAACCACTAGTACTTCCCTGCTATAAATATCCCGACTATTTTACTATATTAAAAGAGAGAACTTGAATTTCACTGTTCATTCATTGCACTGTTCATAGCACTGTAATAGTTGCTTTTATTTATTTGCTCTTTATCACAAAAGGCCACCCATTTCTCTTGGACCCCAAATTCTGGACTTTCATTTCTCATCTCAATTTAGAAAAATGACGAATTTTTGAAGGGACGATCACATTGAAGTTGCCAGCAATGAAGAAGGCTTCCTGGGTTCTTATTACGAAGCAACAACACGTGTAATTGGGCAGATAAGGAAGCAATACAAGGTAGAGTACCATACTCTGCTGAAGGATGATTTGTCTGACTCGCTGACGGAGGTTGTCTCCGCCACCAAGGTCCACCCTCCCCTGCTGAAGGTTTATGATCTGGTCGATTCTTTCAACAACGGGTAGTGGGTTGGGAAGATTACGGGGAGAATTGGGAATAAATATGTGGTTTATATTGAAAAATCTTGAAAAGATGAATTTGTTTATGATTTCAAGAAGCTGAGACTTCATCAAGATTGGATTAAGGGCAAGTGGGGTCTTCCCAAGAATCATCATTATCAAACTAAAAGGAACTTTTATTTGGTTGAACACCATTGGCATTAATTAATTTCTTTTTCTTCTTCTTTTTTTAGGAAATTCTGCTTAAAATTTTCAAGTTTTTCACTGTCATGTAATACGGAATAGCTATAGTTACTCTCAAATAACGAATAAATAATTTTTCTCACTTAATGAAAAATTAGCAATGCCAAATTAACAATTTTTAACACTAACACACATAATTGGAGAAACAGAGGAAAAAAAAGTGAAATGAGCCAAAACATGAAGAAAACGGTAAATCTTGATTTCTAAAGGGGTATCTCAGATGACAAGGAGTGAAAGGGACAAAAGAGTTGGTGAAAAAAATTTTAAAACAAAAGGGGAAAAAGGGCACCATTTACCATTGTTGGAACAGTGACCCATCGATTTTTCTTGCTTAAATCTTATCTTTTATATATATATATATATATATATTAAAGTAGGATAATAGTCATATACAAGTTTTCTGGCCAAAACTACTATCCTACTTTTATATACTTTGTTTATTTTTTATTTTATTTTATAATGATAATAGTAATACTTATTCATTTTGTTTAGAAAAAAAAGTAATACTTATCCATTTATTACATTTTGCTATTATTTTATTTTATAATAATACAAAAAAGATTTATATATATTTTTATTCTATATATAATACGCTATTGGTTATCCATCAGACGTGTGCTCTTCCGATCTCTATTAATTTTTAGACTATCTTTAAAAATTTAATATTTTTTCAAAATACTAACAGTTGATAGACAAATTTCAAGTACTGGGTTATTGAGACACTTCTTCTTGTTTCGATTAAGTGTTTACTCTTGAGATTGATGATGTAATGATAAAGTAAAATTAAATCAGTTTCAAAATTTTTATTTTAATTCAATACGATAAACCACACGTCATAAAACCTAGAGCCATATGTTTAGTATATTACTTAATTTATTATTTGTTTTTCTCTGAGAACCTATATATTGGTAAAAATTTAATTTGACGGGATATGATATTAATAATGTTCACTGATAATGATTTAGAATAAAAATAAAAAATTCTTTTAATTCTTTTTTAGAACAAAAAGTGGTTAAAAATTAATATTAGAGGTAAATAGTAAATCATATAGTATTTATCATTTGTTGTAATATTGCTTCTGTTGGGTCTTTTGCAATGGGAAAATATTTACTTTAGATTTTTTTAGAGTAGCTTTAGCAAATAGCGATGAGAAAATGTTAAAAAAAATCCAAGAATTTATGGTGGAGAATAAATGTGGAAAATAATTCATTCTAAAAAATCAATGTCATCCACACCCTATTGACTAAGGATGTAGGTGTAGAGTAATTATGGAGTTGCATAAATTTCATATTCTCTATTTTCTATGGTTTCTTAGTTTCTATACTTAATATATGAAATTAATTTAGTAAAAATTCCTCATTCTCATTTTTATAGCCTAAAAGTATCGTTCTGAGAATGACAATTTCATTAGTTTTGTGCCAAATGAAAATATTGTTCATTTCAATTTAATTTTATTTATATATATTAGTAAGACTTTTGTAGTCTAGTGGCATCTGTATTAATTGTTTACACCCTTGATCAAGGGTTCGATTTTCCTCCCCTACAATCCCCTTGTAATGTCAAAAAAAAAAAGTAATATATATATATAAACTAGTAGTATGCAATAAAATTATATTATTTAGTTTTTCAAATTATTGTGTATTTTTTTACTAATTATTCTATTCCGTGCAACGCACGGTATACAAGTAGTATACTTAAGATGAATGTAGAGAGCTCAAAAAGCAACTAATGAGATAAAAAATAAAAAATAACACTGAGATAAAAAATAAAAAATAAAAAAACAGTGGATACCCAACAAAAAAAAACTGTGGATAATTAGGATTCTTTCTGTCGAATTCTCTCTCTATTCAGATCGTCTCTTCCCCCAATTGTTTGTACCTGTGCTTTCTTTTTCATTTCCTCCTATATCTGTTTACATGTACGACGATTTCTGCTTCTGTTTTTCCATTTCTTCTCTATTAAATTTTCTTCCTTTCTCTCAAGATTAGGCCTTCTTTCCTTTGGTTTGTCACGGCTATCCACTTATGATTATTGCAATTTTAGGCATTCTTACAGATTTTTCAAAGTGTAACCAAATTTGAAGCTCAACGTGCAACGCAACGTTTCCATGGACTTTGTACGAGTTTAATTTCTTGCTTTATTATTTTTCTTCCCCATATTATTACAATATGTGGTTTTTCCGATGTGTTTTTTCTCTACTATTTTTTGAGTGCAAAAAGGCACATTTACGACTAGCTATTTTCAGTTGGAAGGTTTTAAATAGATTTCCATCTCGTACCATTCTCATGCTTAATTTAATTTCTTCCTTTTCTATACTAGACATAGCCCAGATTTTTCTTTCCCTAGCAAACTCAACACACACACCACACCATACCACAAAACCATGGCAATTTTGTGGTACGTGATATCGGTATATAAACTAGAGCACACACACATCAAACAGTGATGTGGGATCTGAAGATCCAATCCAGACCACTACGAAGTCACAGTACCATGACTCAAGACACCGTAGCACCAGACCCCAACACCCCAGTTGCACATATGAATGTAAACAAAAAAATAAAATAAAATTGAAGGTTGTTAATTTTTCTTTGTATCCAAGCTCATATATTTCCATACCGACGTCTTGAACATCTTTCCAAGTAATTACGTTGTTTGAAATTTGAAGCACATTGTCTTATGGCTTGTCTTCTCATCCATACAAAATT
>CAVNYN010280889.1:0-44640 GCA_963692815.1 Nyctanthes arbor-tristis | reverse complement strand
GATTGTGGTAGTGTGTGATTACCTCTTGATTTAGGGCGATAATCTTGAGAGGATAAACATTGTATTCCCATTATTATTTGGTGATAGTGGAGTTGTCGGTTTGCCCCGTCGATTTTCCCTTCTCATTGGAGGGTTTTACGACGTTAAATAATTCCTGGTGTTATTTAAATTTCTGCACATATATTATTGTTTAATATATTGATTGCCTATTTTAATTACACGGGTTTAGGGAAATTGATTAAATTCCCAACAGTGGTATCAGAGCCAGGTTCAATCGTGTGGATTAAAATGGATAACCCAGTTAGTAGTGCTATGATCAGGCTTACCAATCACAATTGGGTGACATGGAAACCTAGGATGGAGGATATCCTTTACTGTAAGGATTTGCATGACCCTATTGATGGTGATGATTCTAAACTGGAAGATATGGAAGATAGGGATTGACAGAAACTACACAGGAAAACTATTGGGACGACAAGGCAGTGGGTGGATAATAGTGTTTTTCATCATGTGGCACAGGAGACAGATGCAAATAAATTGTGGACTAAATTGAAGTCCATGTTTAAGAAAAAAACTGCAGCAAGAAAGTCCTTTCTGATCAGAGAATTGGTCATTATGAAATATAAGGACGGTACGAACGTGACAGAGCACTTGAATAATTTTCAGAATGTTGTGAATCAGTTGGTGACAATGGGAGTGACTCTTGAGCATGAATTGAAGGCATTACTGCTTTTTAGTTCTTTGCCAGACAGTTGGGAGACTTTTGTTGTGACTATTAGTAATTCTGCTTCAGATGGTGTGTTGTCTATGGATTCTGTGAAGAATAGTATGCAGAATGAGGAAACCAGGAGGAAATCTTCATGTTTGCATGTTGGTACAGATAATACATTGGCTCTTGTTTCAGATGATCACAGAGGAAGAAGCAAGAACAAAGGGCAAAGGCATCACAACAAGTCTAGAGGCAGGTCCAAATCAAAAGATAAGAAGACTTATTATCATTGCGGCAAAGAGGGTCATTATAAAAGAAATTGTAGGATTTGGTTGAGAGGGCAGTTGGAGGGTAACAATCAAAAGAAAGAGGATGAAAATACTGTAGGTGTGGTGACTAGTGATGTACTCTCTTGTGGAGTGGGTCAATGCCTGCATGTTTAAGACCCTCTTACTGAGTGGCATGTTGATAGTGGTGCCTCATACCATGTTTGCAGAAATATTTAGTTGTTTACTACATATAGAGCAGGTGGTTATGGCCAGTCAAACATGGCTAACTCTTCACAATCTAAAATCATGGGGATCGGTGACATTCACCTGGAGACAAATATGGGGTACATCCTAATTCTGAAGGATGTAAGGCATATTCCTGACATGCGTTTTAATCTGCTTGCAATAAATACTCTCGACCAAATCGGGTATTTCAGTACTTTTGGTGACCAGAAGTGAAAGTTATCAAAGGGATCTATAGTCGTTGCCAGTGGAAAGCTTTGTTGCACGCAATACAAGACTTATGCAAAGTCTTGTAAGACTAGGGTAAATGCAGTTGAAGATCCTTCTCCTGATCAGTGGCATAAGAGGCTTAGGCACATGAGTGAAAAAGGTTTGCAAGTTCTGACTAAGAAGGCAGTTATCTCTTTAGCCAATGGTACGTCCCTAGACTGATGCGATCATTGTTTACTCGGTAAGCAAACTAGAGTTTCCTTTTCTGGCACGTTTAAAAGAAAAGAGAATATTTTAGATCTTGTGCATTCTGATGTGTGTTCTCCTGGTGATGTAGCATCTTTGGGTGGAAACAAATATTTTGTTGCATTTGTTGACGATGCTTCTAGGAAATTATGGATCTATCTTCTGAAATCTAAAGATCAGGTACTCCAGTGCTTTAAGCAGTTTGATACCATGGTAGAACGAGAAACAGGGAAGTGTTTGAAAGGCCTCAGAACAGATAATGGTGGGGAATACACTTCACATGGGTTCAGAGAGCATTGCTCAAATTTTGGGATTCGACCTGAGTTTACAGAAGCAGGGACTCCTCAACATAATGGTGTGGTAGAAAGAATGAACCATACCATTATTGACAGAGTCAGATGCATGTTGAAGACATCCAAGCTTCCTAAGACATTTTGGGGTGAAGCAGTTAGGACTGCTTGCTATCTGATTAATAGATCTCCTTCAGTTTCCTTGGATTCTGATATTCTAGAAAGAGTTTGGACCGGCATAGATGTTTCATACTCTCATCTGAAGGTGTTTGGGTGTAAAGCCTTTATACATGTACCTAAGGAACAGAGATCAAAGCTTGATGAGAGAGCTACTCCTTGTGTTTTTCTTGGCTATGGTGATGAACAGTTTGGATACAAGTTTTGGGATCTAAAGAAAAGGCAGCTTGTCATAAGTAGAGATACAATGTTTTATGAAGATTAGACGATTGAGGATTTGCTAAAGTCGAACAACCTAAGGGGATGATTTCATTTGTTCCTGGTGTCATATCTGATAATTCCTCAGCATCTTAACCTAGCACTAGTAGCCAGGTAGCTCCTATTGATGATGAAACAATCAATGATAGTCTAGTTGATCAGACTAGTAATCAGGAGGAGCATATTACTGATCAGGGGGAGCAGACCCCTGTTGAAAAAGAAATTGGAGAATCAAGAAGATCTGGAAGAGGGCGTATACCATCTACCAGGTATCCTGAGTCTGATTATATTTTGCTCACTGAGGATGGAGAACTAGAAAGTTATTTAGAGGCTCAGGGTCATAAAGACAAATCCCACTAGATGAAAGTCATGGTAGATGAGATGATTTCTTTGAAGAAGAATGACACCTCTATGAGCTGGTAAATCTTCCTAAGGGTAGGAAGGCTTTGAGGAATAAATGGGTGTACAAAATCAAAAGGGACAGCAATGGTGACTTATTGAAGTATAAGGCTCGCTTAGTTGTGAAAGGTTTTGGGTAGAAACACGGTGTTGATTTTGATGAGATTTTCTCCCCTGTGGTGAAGATGACATCCATCAGAGTTGTCTTGGGTTTAGTAGCCAATTTGAACTTGGAAATTGAACAACTTGATGTGAAGACTGCCTTTCTTCATGGTGATTTGGAGGAAGAGATTTATATGGTACAACCAGAAGGGTTTGAACAAAAGGGGAAAGAACACCTTGTATGCAAATTAAAGAAGAGTTTGTATGGCCTAAAGCAAGCACCAAGACAGTGGTATAAAAAGTTTGATACTTTTATGATGAGTCAGGGATACACAAGAACTATTGCAGATTCTTGTGCTTACTTCAAATCTTTTTCAGATGATAAGTTCATTATTTTCCTGCCTTATGTTGATGACATGCTTATAGTTGGCCAGGATGCAGGATTGATAAAGAAATGGAAGGATTCCTTGCATAAGTCATTTGATATCAAAGATTTGGGGTCAGCTAAACAGATTTTGGGCATGGAGATTGTTCGATATAGAAAATCTAAGAAGTTGTGGTTATCACAGAGACATTATATTGAACAGGTACTTGAAAGGTTCGGCATGAAAGAGGCTAAGCCTGTTAGCTCACCTCTTGGAGCTCATTTCAAACTGACCAGGAAATCCAGTCCTTCGACTGATGAGGAGAAGAAGAAAATGGAGGCTATTCCCTATTCTTCAGCTATTGGTAGTTTGATGTATGCTATGATTTGTACTCGTCCTCATATTGCAGACGCAGTTAGTGTGGTAAGTAGATTTCTGTCTAATCCGGACAAAGAGCATTGGGAAGTAGTAAAATGGATTATGCGGTATCTCAGAGGAACTTTGATTTGTGTTTGGGTTTTGGGAGAGCTCAGCCAACTTTAACAGGGTATACAGATGCAGATATGGCAGGTGATCTTGACAACAGGAAATCTACATCTGGGTACTTGTTTACTTTTGCAGGGCGAGCTGTTTCTTAGTAGTTTAAGTTGCAAAAATGCGTAGCTTTGTCTACAACAGAGGCTGAGTATGTTGATGTCACTGAAGCAGGAAAGGAGGTGATATGGTTGAAAAAGTTTCTTGAGGAGCTCAAGTTGAAGCAACATCATTTATTGTGACACTCAGAGTGCTCTTGAGTTGAGTAAGAACTCTATATATCATTCTTGCACCAAACACATTGAATCAAGTATCATTGGATTCGTGAAGCAGTTAATGAGAAGCTTCTACAGTTGGAAAAGATTTACATTGACAAGAACATTGTTGATATGTTGACAAAAGTGGTTACCAAGCAGAAGCTTGAGTTTTGTGCCAGCCAGGCTGGTATGTATTCCAAGTGATACACATGAAATTTGGGATACCTCCCTCATGGACTGGAGGGAGAGATTGTTGGGCTGGTCCAACCCATGATGATACTCAACTTAAATACAAGACAAAAGTTGGAAGATGAATTAAGTAATTCGGCTAAAATTACAAGTCTTGAGGGATCCCAATTCCTTGGCAATTTGTGGATTATAAATTAAGGCAATTCCTTAGCAATTTGTGCGTTATAAATTAAGGTATAACATTGGCTGCAAAAAGGGACATGAAAAAGAAAAGGGCACAAAACCAGAGACAAAAATACACTGAAAAGCAGAGGCAATTTATCACAATAAACGCACGGAAATCGAAGGGGAAAGTTGGAAGAATAATTCACTATTTTTGACGTCAACTTTGTGTGGAGGAATTCGGTGTTCGACTTCTTCACGTGGTAGTTTCTCCAAGTTAATTCTTGGAACGGGTTAGGTGATATTTTCTTCATCTATTATTATTAGTTATTGAATTTCGTCTATTATTGTTAGATGAGTAATTTGTGGTGCCAAGAATATTGTTTTTGACGGTGTTGCGTGATTATGGTAGTGTGTGATTACCTCTTGATTTAAGACGATAATCTTGAGAGGATAAACATTGTATTCCCATTATTATTTGGTGATAGTGGAGTTGTCAGTTTGCCCCGTCGATTTTCCCTTCTCATTGGAGGGTTTTACGACGTTAAATAACTCCTGGTATTATTTAAATTTCCTCACATATATTATTGTTTAATACATTGATGTTCTCTCCTTTTTAGTAATATTCTCCCATTTTTTCTATTTTTTCCCATGGTATACGATGACGTGATTGTTGTCGATAGCTCTTTTAATGAATTTTGCTAGCAATGCGGATGGCTTCGGTTTTGGGGTCGAACTAGTTCAGTTACTCTGAGAATTCTATTCAAGTCACAGGCTTCAACCAATTTTTCTGGTCCTTCTTTTTTTTTTTTTTTTTGGTCTGGAGGCTTCAATCTAGCCAGGTGGGATGGTCTATTGATATTCATCTATCAATCTATTTGATTTTAATTTCTTCAATCGTGTTTGTAACATTATTACTTTATTAACAATTTAGACATCCACCTTTTAGTTCTAATTTTACTTATACATTTTACTATCCAGGAGTTGTTAGAGCATCACCAAATGCACAAGGTGCATTGAAGCCTATGTGGCAAAGAAGTAGACCATGTCTCCTCCATGTGGCATATAGTCAAGAAAATGGATGTTCCTTCCCTTTTAACCCTCTCCAATGCAATAGTGGGTTGCTCCACCAAAACCAAAGATCTACTATTTTTCTGGATTTCTTTTTGCATTTGGGAAGATGAATTTGGCTGATTTGGCTATCAAACCCGAGGTCTAAAATCAAACCTTGCTTCACACTCGATTCAGTTGCACATTGTCTAATGACTTTTGGCATTGGAGAAGGTTAAAAACATATATATACACCCCATAAGAAAATGTTTTCCTTTTTTCAAGGAAAATGTGGTCACGTGATGAAAAGAAGAAAAACATTTTCTATGAAAAAGTTTTAATTTAGGCGGAAAAAACCATTTCCATGAAAAATTTTATACAGTGAAGCACACTCTTAATTTCATGTCTCATCACCTATGACGGGAGCTTTAGAAAACAAACTATGGAAATGGTTTTAACAATACATAAGATTCATCTCTAAATAATCATATACATCTTGCGATGGAAAATTTAAACTCGACATGCAATTAATTTTATTTCATAAAAAATTATCCACTATTGTGGGAGAAATCCACATTAGAGAAAAACAACCCCAATTATTTTATTCATTCAACACTCAGTTTAATTAATAATAGAGAAATAAAAGTTTACAAGTAGACACATGATAAATTTATTGAAAAAAGCAATTAATTTGTGGCCTTTGGTTATCTTAACTAGTGGACAACTGAATATCTTCATCTTCTTCGAAATAAGACATATCCTTTTCGCCCAAATGTACCCATGCTTCAATTCCATCACTCCCTTTGTTGTTCATAAGCAGAACCACATTTTTGCCGCACGTGTTTGGAATACTTACCCATATAGGCCTTCCCCAACCGAAATCAGCATCGTAAAATTTAAACTTACTCCAATCTGTAAACCAACAAAAATTGGCATCATTCGGCTGTGATCTAGCAATCGTGCCAAAGGCAGTATCGAATAGGGACTGAATATTCTTATCAGGATCACTCAATAGTTTGGCGCAATCGGCAAGAGTTTTAGTGATGTTCTCGCCCAAGAAATGAACAAAGTCTTGAAATTCCATGTGTTCACATTCTTGTGCTGTACATTGAGCAACACATAGTGTGCTCAAGTTACCACAAGAGTATTTCGGCAATGGTGGATTAGTTCTTCCTCGAATATTAACTGCATTTGTAATAACAAAACCCTTGGATTTTCCATATTTTTTCTGATCTATTTGGGCAAAAGCCTTTATAATAAGCGGAGACACTATTCGTACCCTTGATACTAGTTGTGCCTCTTGGGCTACACCCATCACTTTAGCTCTTAGGCTTGATATTGCCCTTTTATCGAACAAAAACCTCCTCACTACAATCTTTGGGTTCTCCATAATTGGTATAGTTTCCCTTTCTGTTTAAGTTTCCGGCAACTCGATCTTTCTACTGCAGGGGAAAAGTACTGGAGAATTGAAGACCGGGGAAATTGCCTCATAAGCATTGTCTCCCCGGCTGGCACTCATCCATGCTGCTATAAAAGTATCAATTGAGCTTGCATCCACAACCTTGTGTGATGCGCTGATACCAATTGCGAGTCCTCCACATTTAAAACTGTTTACTTGAATCGTAAGCAACGGATCAGTTGCAGAATGATCATTGCGCGGAATAAGATCATTTATTTCGTAAGATTTCACCCGGCCAAAGTCATTGATAAGCTCCACGAGGTGGCAGTCTACTTTAGCTTGTACATAAAGAACACCCTGGTCACTACAATCGATCGATTGTTTCATCTTTATGTATCTTCCGGCAAGTGGGTAAAACCACGATAAGATTTCCGCCAATGATTCTTCTAGTCGGTTTGAGATTCCATTATAAGATGAGTAGTAGAGAAGAACATGGAAATACATTGGATCAACCAGCTCATCCACGTAAGGTAGCTTGAAGTTCTGAAGATTTGTGGGAGTCGAAATGCATGGTTTTATCAACTTCCTGCTCACAACCTCAACCTTCATGCTTTCCGATGATCAATGATTCAATTGCAAGCCCAGATCAGCTACAACTTCCACCTAAATCAACCGTTAAAACAGAATCAGATGAATAAATGAATGACTAATTAAATAAAATCACATGAAGAAGAAAATGATTATATATTAACACTGTACAATGCGGAAAACTTAGTTAAAATGAAGGTTAGAGGTGCCAAGAATGTGTAGACCAAAATCCGGCCGAAAAGTCCATTTAAACAGAATTACTTGCCACGTGAACTTGGTGTTACTTTTACTCAATAATAATAATAATACTGCCTCTATTGAAAAACTATAAAACGTGTATTGTATTAACATGATTAATTTAAGATTCCTTGAGGGGGTTAGGTACGGTTTGCATTCACCAAAATTTAATAAGGGTGGTAGGTGTCAGGGAAAATAACATGTTGTAATAATATAACACAATTTAACCAAATCAAGTAATAAATAAAATTAAGCAATAGGAAGACAGAGAAAATGTTAAGAATGGCGGGTCTAAAAGATTCGTGTCAATCTCCTAAAGTCGTGTTAGCCGCCCTTTATGCAGGTACTATAGGTATGACACTGCTCTAAGATAAAATCCCAAACTCTCACCATCCAATACTCCCTTTATGGGTGTTGTAACAACCAGAAAATTTAACCATGTCATAACTTAAATTAACCGTCACTTTATTTTCATTCGTCTAATTTAAATTAAAGTTCAACAGCGTCTCAAACTCATTTTTTGTCCAAATTATTTACCTAATTTAATCAACTTATAATTTTATTTATATCGTAAAGATGATGGTTATTTATATTGGTTATATTATCAAGTTTTGATTGGATTAAAATTTATATATGCCAATGTAGGTTTTGATGTGGACAATTAAAGATAAGAGCTTAAGTTATTATTTATTTAATATTAATTAATATTATACATTTATTATTATTATTATTATTATTATTATTATTATTATTATTATTATTATTATTATTATTATTATTAAACATTAAATAACTAGTCTAATGCTATGTTAACTTGGAGACACATTGCGCGATAGCTCAACCTTGAACAACTAGAAATCAAATATTATACGGTAGCTTTTTATATATATATATATACACATGTGTATATATATATGTGTAAATATGATGCGTGAAGACCGTATCCCATAATTAATTCATACACTATTTCGGATTGAAATTTTGGATAGCTTTTCGAGAGAATTCCATTATTTACCGAGATCAATTCTATTGTTTTCCACGGTGCAATTTATTCTTCGCATGATCAGTCATTCAAGTGCTATCCTTATTATGGCACGACGATTCATAAAACAGTAGCTTATTTTTGCAAACTATCTCAAGCTCACAAAATATCACATAGACTCCTATTTTCAAAAAATGTTTTTCTAAAAATTGTGCATGTTGACGTCAAAATTTGGTTTTGACTCAAAAAACGAATTTGTTTCCCGAGAAACCTGTATCTGAATTTATTTGAACAATAAATGTATGAGTTTAAGGGGTTTGATGCATTTATGAAGAGAATATAGTAGAGAGTAAATGCTAGGGAGACAGAGATTTGTTGGAGTGGGGAGAGTTAATGCTTTAGGCATTTTCCCTCATATTACAGTATTCATTTTGGGTAAATAATGATTACAAGCATTTAATACTTAGCCAATGGGAGGATTTACGAGTACAATCAGCTAGAGCTATGTGTTAGCCTTTTTGACTAATTGCGAGCAAAATATCTACATGAGGAACACAAAGGTCAACCTTACAATTTATGCAATAGTCCCATTAGCCTTAAGTCATAAGGTTTGAAGTGGGCATGTAAGTTGCCATCCAGTTGGCATTGCTGAGGTCGATATGATATGACCTTGTGGGCTAGGTGATATAAGCCTAAGATTGACTGTTTACTATCAGGTCATTAGGTCATTAAGTAGAGCAGGTCATGTGGACTCTAGTGCTCGCGGATCTGTTGACCTTGTGAGCTGACTACCACAAAATGCCCCCTCAAGGTCACTGTTCCTGGGCTTCAGGGTTAGTGGCCTTGAAAGGTCCTTTGCTGCTCTCTCTTGGTTTTTGCCGTGCAAAATAAGACTTTTCAAGTACTGAAACTCTTTGTCTGATTCAATTTGTGATGTGGCAGACTATTAATGGCATGGCATGTTTGGGGAACTGTAGGCGTCAATCATTAAATTGATTGAAGCCTCTTTTTTTTTTTTTTTTTTTGCCGAGACGGCTTGCCTCTTTCTTCTTCTTCTTCTCTCTCTCCTTTCCCCTTTATTTTTACCTCTTCCATTTCAACCCTTCCCCTCTTTACCTTTACTATCAAAGCATAATCACCCTTAACTCTCTCTTATAAAATCTCTGAAGGAGCTCACAATTTTGGCAAATTCGTTCACCGTCACAAGCTTTTCTCTTAAAAAGTAACTTCTTCCCTTGTTTCCCGGGGAAATTCTAATTTCAATACGAAAACGTTCTTGCTTTTTTTTCAGGAATCAGAGAAATTTTTCTATTTATTTGAAAGTTGGTTGCTTTTAAGAGATGGAGAACAGTGAGGGTTCACGGTCTAAGAGTAAGAGAGAGGAGAAGTTTGGGTTAACGTCAATTGGTGGAGTGAGGACGATAGGGTGGAATCAGAGGGTGAGAATGTCCACATTGAGTGGACAAGTAAAAAGGAAGACGAAGAAGTAGAGAGGACTAATGGAGGCGACTAGACAACCTCAAGAGAGCGAGGTCCTCTGGCTGTTGTGCCTCTTGGTGGGGTTACAGTGGCCAGAATTGGTCATAATATGAGGTCGGCCCTAGTAGGTATCAATGGGCGACCTCCAGCAGTAGTAGTGGGTGAAAAGGAGGTGCCCTGGGTCAAGCAGGTTAAGGATGCTGATCTTCACACGATTTGACAAAAGTATAGTGTGCCAGATCGTGTGGCCATATGAGGTTCTCTATGAAGGAGAGCCGGCTAACTGCCACTCTGAAGGATATGTTGCTGTGAACTCGAAAATGTTCGAGTCTGGGTTCCATGTACAGCTCCCATGGCCCGTAACCAGGCTGCTCAAGTACTGGAAGGTTGCCTCTATACAGATTCTTCCAAATAGGTGGAGGACTATAATTGGGTCCTTGCCCTTTCGCAGGACAAGGGATTTGGGTGCCCAGCCTTGAGGATTTTAATTCATATTACTAGCTAAAGGCCTCTCTAGGTGGGAAGGTGTGGTTTTAAATGACAGTTCACCCCAAAGTTGGAGGTTAGGAGCTTTGGGGAAACTTGGTGAAGGAGGTTCCAGAGTCAGTCTTTGGATAGAAGGAGAGCTGGTTCTAGGTTGGAGGTGAGTGAAGGACCCACACGATCCCCGGAGATGAAGATACTAGGATCTAGACGAGCTATAGGAAATCCAGTGAGTAGCAATGGAATTTCTATTTGCACTAAGCCACTGAGATAATACTTAATTTTTCTTCCTTTTGTGTCAAGGTGAGATCGTGGCCAATCGCTATCAAAAATATTCAAGACTTAGGTTGGCAAGGTTATTCTGATCAAAGAGCAAGATGGCCACATAGTAAACTAATAGACGAGGACTTTCTTATAAGGACAGGCCTGTCAGTTCCTAGGAGTGAACACATTTCCAACGACCCAACAACTGTAAGCTCTTAACACCAAGGTTAAAAACTCCATTGTTATGATAACGATCTGACACTTTGTTGTGTGCTTTCAGGGGAAAAAAAACCTCTCCAAGGGCCAAAAGCGTGCAGGTCGTGAGGTAGAGAAGAAGTGGATGAGAATTGCTGTATAGATGGCTGAGGACAGGAAGAGAGAGAAAGAGAAGAGGAGACTCAAAGAGGAAGAGATTACCAGGAAGAGAGCATTGTCGGTTGCTTGGATCATGACCTCTAAGCCCCCAGTAAAACGACAACAAACTCTCCATAGTCCTACGCCACTATAGTCCATATCTTCTTCTCCAGCTCTCGTTGTGGCTAGGGAAGAGCAGTCTGCGAGGAAGAAAGGTCTCTTCAACCTGATTGCCGAGGACCTCTATCTTCCAGTCCACTCCAATCGCCGTGGTCTACTGGAGAAGATCAAGTCCAAAAAGCCTAAGGCTCTACTTGGCTTCAACCTTGCCATGAAACCTTCTGAGGCTGAGTTCAAAGGACTGCCCTAGGGTTTTTGACACTATGGGTAGCATGGCAAAGAGCTGGATGAAGAAATATGAGGACTATGCTATCTCCTTTGCAACCGCCAAGCTACTTCCAATAAGCACTGCCATGTAGGCTCGCTCAGCTGTCCTCGAGTAGCATGCCATGAATCGATCCTGTAAAATGCTTGATTAGAAGAATAAACTCAGTGAGGTGTCAAGCAAGGTGATTAAGGCTAAGGAGGAGGCCGATCTCGCGCTGCAGGAGGAGGAGCATGATCTCCTCGTCTCGAGGCCGTAAGAAAGAAGAATGAGGAGCTAGAGACTTCCTTGGCAACTAAAAGGTCGAGGTTAGAGCAAGCCTTGAAGGAGCTTGAGAGCATAGGTCAACCTGACAAGCTCATCAGTTATCAATAGCTGGTGGCAAAGTACAAGAGCTCAATAGAGTACAAGCAAAGCACTGACGAGCTTTACTATAAAACCAACAAAGATATCATTGGCGAGATCGAGACAGTTCGCCCTGACTATGAGCTGGCATTCCTTAAGGAGGTCACCATGATCAAACAAGACTATGGCCTCGAGAGCTCAGAATAGGAAGAAGAAGAGGGCACAACTTCTGAGAATCAGCCTTGAATCCCTTGTTTTCCTATTCTCTACCTTTTGTAACTTCCCCTTTATATGAATGAAAATATGAATGAACATTTCTTTCTCAACTATTAACTCATTATTTCAACTGTATTTAAATAACTTGGCTTGTAAATGACAAATGCTAGCTAAAACCTCGTTCTAACCATAGTCCCAATATAATAACATTGAGCAAAATTGAAATTTTCATGCAAGTGTTAGGATGCTAGCTAGAAGCTCGTTCTAGCCATGGTCACATTAATAAAATTGAGCGAAATGTTTAGGCAAGTGTTAAGACGTAAGCTAGAAGCTCGTCTAGCTACAGTCACATGATACTTAACCTATAATTTCGATTTTCAACAGATTAAAATATGCAAAGTAATTCTTCATTACTTGAAACATTGCAAGTCGTGAAATTGTGGTCTAGGAATTTGAGCTCGGTTAGGCTCTTAACTCTGCTTGCCTCGAGCTAATAGTTTGATATAAAAATACAGGACCCTTCTATTAATGATATCTTTTCAAGTGTTTTACATTTCATGGATGCATAAGTTCAGTTCCCCATATGTTCTCGAGCTCATAAGCTCCATTGAAGAGAGTCCTTTTAACTCAGTAGGGGCCTTCCCAATTGGGCACTAAGGTCCCCAAAACCGTACCTCTTGTCAAGAGGAACATCTTTCGAAGGATGAGATTCCGTACTTTGAATCTCTGTCTTGACATTCGTATTGCAGAACTTGGTACATCTCTATTTATATATATATATTTCAGCTCTTTTTTCAGCCAAAAGGTCGAGCCCATTGCAAGAAGCTTGTTATTTTTTACTTCACTGAAATACAACACTCTAGGAATAGGAATCTTCAATTCTACTAGGATCATCGTTTCAGCTCCGTAGGTAAGGTATAAAGGTGTTACGCCTATCGCAGTTCTGCAGGTCATTTGATAGGACTAGAGAAATGCAGGCAGTTCTTGAGTCCAGTTTCCTTTAAGAGCTTCGAGTTACCTCGTTAAAGTTTGCTTAATCACCTATTGACGACTTCGACCTGTCTGTTGGCTTGCAGATGATGGGGAATCGAATAAATGTTCTTTATCCGAATTTCCTCGCAAAAAACTGCTAAACCTAGAGTTGTCAAATTGCTTGCTATTATCTGTGACTATAGCAAGGCATCCCAAATCTCCATATGATTGACTTCCAAGCCCACCATTTTCTACGCTTTAGCCTCAACCCACTTTGTGAGTAATCAACAACCACCATAGCAAACTGAGTTTCTCTTTTTCATTTTGGGAAGGGGCTGATGAGGTCAACACCCCATTTGGGAAAAATCCATGGTCCTATCACTGAGGTTAGCTCTTCTGGCGAGCTTTGGATGAATGGGGCCAATCAAGCTCTAGCAAAGTTATTGGCGTCTTTTTTGGTTCTGAGCCAAAAGTATCCTTGCCTTAAGATTTTGTGGGTGAGGGAATGTCCACTTGAGTGGTTGCCACACACCCCAGAGTAGACCTCTTCCAAAACAGATCGTGTTTCTACTGGGGAAAGGAACATTAATAGGAGTCTAGCAAAACTCCTTTTCTAGAATCTCCCATTTATTAGAGAGAACCTAGTAGCTTAGTGTCTAATTTTTGGCCTCTATGGTCGGGGAGCTACTCACTCCTTTAAGAACTGGATGATGGGATCCATCTAGTTACTTGCCTGGTCAATCTCTATAGCTACTATCCCAGTCTTGTCAATCAATAGGGTTGTGAGCTCTCCGAAGGGAATGCTGTCAAGCTCTCCAGCTCTCTTAATTGTTTCCAGCTTTGGTAGAGCATTTACATAGTTGTTCTTAGCTCTTGGGATTCATACGATTTCATACTGCTGCAAGCCTTTAAGTTCTTATGTTAATTTATCCTAGTAATGGGAGAGCTTCTCTCCTATCACCTCATAGGTTCCACTCGTTTGATTCCCCACAAGCTAAGATCCACTCTTGATAATCAGCTTTTTAATTCCCATGGATTTAGCCATACTTGTGCCTGCCAAAAGGGCTTCATACTCGACCTCGTTGTTGTTATATTGAACCTAAATCTGATTGCTTGACAATGATAATGCACTGATGGTCTGACAAGGACAATCCTAGCCCCAGAGGCATGCTTAATGGAGGATCCATTAGCAAATAGCTCCCAGGCCAAGGGTTTCTAGTTGTTGGTATCAAACTCGGACGGCGTGAGCTCTGTAATAAAATCGGCTAGGGCTTGCCCTTTGATAGCTATCTCAGGCCTGTAACGGATGTCATACTAGCATAACACAATTGACCATTTGACCAGACACCATGATAAGTCTCGCTTGTGCAGCACTTGTCTTAACAGAGCATTGGTCAAGACATCGATAGAATGCTTGAGAAAATAAAGGCGGAGCTTTTTGTATGCCATCACTAAAACATATGTGAGCTTCTCTATAGGTGGGTATCTGAGTTCTGCATTGTGCAAGGCGTGGCTTGCATAGTAAACCAAGAGCTGCGCTTCTCCTTCAGTCCTGACCATAACTGCACTGATTGCTTACTCTAAAATGGCTAAATATAAGGAAAGAGTTTCTCTGTGATGTGTTTAGATAGTAGTGGGAAAGGGGAAAGATGTTTCTTCAGCTCATCAAACATGATCTGACACTCATTTTTCTACTCAAACTTTTTGGATTTCTTAATAACAGTGAAGAAATGTTTACAGTTATCAGTTGAACGTGATACGATTCGATTCAGGGCTGCAACTCCTCCAGACAACTGCTGGACCTCTTTTACAAATTTTAGAGCTTCCATGTCCAAAATGGCTTTAATGTTTTCTGCGTTTGCTTCAATTCCTCTCTGATAGACCTTATATCTAAGGAACTTCCCAGAAGAGCATTTCTTGGGATTTAATTTCATCTTACTGCTCTTAAGTACCTAAAACATCCTATAGAGGCCATTAATATATAACCTATCTTGTAGGGCTTTGACGAGCATGTCATCTAGATACACCTCCATGGGTTTCCAAACCTGATCTTTAAACATGGAATTCATAAGGTGTTGGTAGGTTGCTCCAGCATTTTTTAACCCAAAGGGCATCATTCTATAGCAATATAGCCATTTTGTCAGTTATGAATGAACTATGCTTTTCGTCATCTAGGTACATGGGAATATGATGGTAGCCTGAGTAAGCGTCTATGAAGTTGAGAAGCTCATGACTTGCAGTTATGTCTACTATTTGATCAATCCTGGGCAAAGAAAAACTATCTTTTGGGGAGGTTTTGTTTAAATATGTGAAATTGATGCATATCCGCCAGGGCCCATTGCTATTTTTAACGAGTATGAGGTTTTCCACTCACTATGGATAGAGAGTCTCCCTTATAAATCTGTTGCCTAGGAGTCAATCTACCTCATATCTTTCATTGCTAAGAGATCTCCTTTTCTGCTTCATAGACTTAGACTTCTTGGGATCAATATTGAGCTTGTGACATGCGTTCTTTGGGTCAATCCCCTCTTTGTCTTCATGAACCAACATGAAGATACCCAAAATTTGCTTCAGAAACTCGATGAGTTGATTCCTCATTGGTTCTTTTAATTCGGCTCCAAGTTTGCACTCAACTGTTGTTCAGGAATCATCTAGCTTGCTAACTTGGAGCTTATTTCTAGGGTGAGCCTGTGCCCTAGATATTAAGGCTCTGGGATCAAGTGTATAAACCTCTGGCTACGATGATGCTCCTGCTGTATAGTCCAGGTTGCATTCTCGTGTTTTCTGCTGGTCACCTCGTACGATGGGTGTCCGATGGTCGGTCAGAAATGTCATGACATAATGAAACAAAAAGGTTGCAGCTCTGAGCTTGTATAAAATTGCCCACCTCAATATGGCGTTGTGATTTGGTGGAGCATCAATGACAACAAAGTCTAATCTACCCCTTAGGCTCAACAAAATCTCTAGTAAAAATTTGGAACCTGGTACTATATGACCTCAAATTCTTTGGATTGATATTCATTTGCTGGAAAGTCTTCTAATAGATTATTTTCACTCAGCTACCATTACCTACCCGAGCCTTATGAATTTTGATTCCTAACACCGACATGGTTATGACAAGGGCATCTGTGTGGGGATGTAGACTGTCATAAGCATCTTCATCGTAAAAGGAGAAAGAGATCTGAGTGGTGGGGGCCCGTGCTGTGAACAAATGACAGCAATTTTAGGCTTCTCTCATAAAAGCTCACATCTGTCTCTTAGAATCCTCCACATCGTGATTTCCACTAATGAGTATGTGGATCTCTGTTGGAAGTTGGTTATGTAGAGCTCGGGTGTTGAGGTTTGCCTACGGGCAAGCTTGTCTATCTAGTCCTTCGCGATTGGCTACGTATTCACCAAGATATCCCCTCTTAATAAGCTTCTCGATTTCTTGCCTCAGGTGCTAGCATTCATCTATGCATGAACTAGAGCACTGTGGTACTTGTAATACTTACTTTGCTTAGCATTTTCCGCAGGCTTTTTTATGGGCAATGACTTTGTTGATATCGGGTCATTCTTCAGAGGATTAAATAGGTACTCAACGGAAGCGTTGAGCCTAGTGAATGGCTTTGAGGAGGTAGACGGTCCCTCATTCCTCCGTTACTCCTTCGAAGCTTTCTGATCTTTCTTCTTAACCTTTTCTTCTCTCCTCAGGAGCTCTTTGTAGGCATGTGGTGGGTCTTCATACATTTCCTATCAAAAGTATATGTCTTTTAGACTTGATTTCACAGCTATCGTGAGCGATTCATCAGCCACTTTCTCCATCGTCATGAGTTACCTGTTGAATCAGTCGATTTCCTTTGCTTGAATGTTCCTAGCTTTTTCTTCGGGGTTATTCTTGCCTTAGATCCCATGAATTGTATTGCCGACTCTTAGGAGAACTACTTCCAGTTGTGTTCAGACCCTGGAGCCAAGTTTCCATACCAAGTCTGGGCATTGCCTTCCAAAGTAAGTGCAAGGGCATTGCACACTAGGGTCCTGTGGCATTTTTAAGCTCTATCCATGACACATATCTACAAAGGTAAGCAATAAGGTCTGTTTCACCATTGTAAGTCTCAATTTCTGAGAGCTCCATCCTTAGTGACATAACGGCCTCTTTGATGGAAGGAACGAAAGGAGAGGGTCTCTCCCAGAAATCGTCAGCTCCCTTCCCTTCGGGCTGCTTCTGTTCAAGGTCATTAAGTCGCTTCTTTAGCTCGTCCAACTACTGGACTTGCTATGGAGATGACTATTGGCCTTTCTGAGTTTTCAAGAGGGACCCTGATGTGTGGCTATAATGGGATGCAGGTGTTAGACTTCTTCTTCGCTATCTCCATTCCCTTAGGCATGATGGTTTGGATGACCATGGTCTCCTCGTACTTTTCTGAGATTGAGGTCCCAACCTTGTAAATATACTACTCCCTCCTACATTTCCAGGGAGGAGTTGGGCGCCTCGTTTACTAGGAGTTGGCTGATCTGAACCTTGAGTCATTGCGGGAGTAAAACTTAGTCTCCTCATCACGTGTTCTCTTGAAGGGTTGGCCTTTGGTGGAGATCTCCTAACGTATTCATCTTGCTAGAAAGTGTCCTCCAGAGAGGATTCACTCATGCTATGCGGGAAAGACGGACGGTTATGTTACTCCTGTAACCGCGTTACTTCTTGCGCAAGAGCTTTCGCCTGCCTTCTCAAGGCTTCCAACTCGAATTCAGGAGTAGAACGCAAGAATCTAGATCCTGCTGTGTTTCTCCATCTAAATCCAGTGGGTAATTCTACATTATGGCTTCTCGTTCTTCGGCTTTGGTAACGCCTTTGATTATCTTTCTCGCCGGAGGTTTTTGCAATGTTTTTCATAAGTTTCCCACATACGGCGCCAATTTATTGAATTTAAATTTTGGTTTTGACTCAACTAACGAATTTATTTACTGGGAAACTTGTATTTGAATTTATTTGAGCAATAAACTTATGAGTTTAAAGAGTTTGATGATCTTATGAAGAGAATATAGAAGATAGTAAATGCTAGGGTGACATAGATTTATTGGAGTGGGGAGAATTAATGGTTAAAAAATTTCCCCTCCTATTTATAGTATTCATTTTGGGCAATCACAGACGGAAGTTATTTGCTGTCACTATTTACTAACGGATATGATGAGCCATTGGTAACTACAGACAGACTCTAGTGCCGTTGTCGGTAATTACCAATTGATGTCCGTCTGTCGGAACTTTGTCGTCGGTAATCGCATTTTTTTTGTGAGGAACTGGATGTTTATTTAAGAACTTAAATTACATGTTTATGTGTTTTTTTTTGTGATATAGGTTAATTAATATATGCTAGACCTACTGAGTATTTTATGCTTACTATTTTCCAATATTAACACCTTTTAGGCTTTAGGGTTAGTAGTAGATTGACAGACGGTTTTATGTGGATTTCAGTTAGCTGTCGAATTTTTCAATGTAACTGCAAAAAAGTCAGCCATAAATTTTCAAATAAGATTTTCCGTACTTGATCATTTCGTTATTTTCCGCATTGTAAATATAATTTTAAGACAATGTAACATCTTGGATTTTTGAAACTCAGCGCGTTATAAGCACAATCATAGAGAGTGAAAAATGAGCCTCATCATATTATCAAAGTAGAGTATAGTATTTATGTGATAGTATTTTGAGTTTTGTGTAAAGATGTGTCTAAAATAATGAAAAAAAGTACTCCTTTATAGTGGTTGATTGGTAACCCCACAACAATCACTATCATTCCGATCTAAAAGGTGGAATCCATGTAAAACATTCAGATTCCACCTTTACCCTTACTCTTTTTCTTTAATTCCTATACTATCTATTACATTTATTTCACCATTCACTACAATACTACATAAATAGTTTATTTTATTTTGTCCCTAATCTTTATCATACATTTTAGTATAGCATCACTAAAAGTCATCTGGTTCAATCAAATTATATCGCGTAATACCAATGCTAGGTGAATTGAACTAGAGATCCATCTAGCACTTCATTTCAAAATTCCAAGTAGAAAACTAACTCAATGGCTATTCTTTTCTTCCACTAGATGATAAGTTTTTCCCCTAATTCATTATGAATAACAAATGTGCAAGAATCCCTTTATACAAAATTTTTGAGCACAAATAATCATGTAACATTTTTAGTTAATACAATGGCCATTTTTTCTGATTTAATTTCATATTAGAACTATATTATATATGCGAATGCCTTTTTGACTTGAGATCAACAATAAAGAAGATTGTATATATTACACTTTCAATTCAAGCTAATTTTGTAGGTTGGGAATTTAGTGAAATGGAAAAAAAATATATATATATATATTTGTATTTGAATCTTGATTTTATATTTTATTATATAAAATTCATGAACAAAATTAGTACGATATTGATTTATTTTTGTATTTCTTTTTTAATATTGATTTATGTTGCAATATGTATAATATACATGAATGTTATAAAATTAATCATTGCAACTTAAAAAAAATACTAATCATTACATGAATATTTGATTTCATTTAATTCCATTATCAAGACAAGTGAATGTCATGAAATAATTATTATATTTAATTTAATTTAAATTTACATACGGTTATATTATCAAAACAAGTGAATGTCATGAAATAAATTAATTATTTTAATTAATTTACATACGGTTATACTACAATTAATTATTTTAATGTGATGTAATTGCCCACCATATCAACATTCATATTTCACCTCTTCATACATACTTCACTCACTATAAATTGATGATCAAGATCCAAATAAATTTAAGAATTTTGAAACACAAATCCAGCTTATACTTTTCTTTTAATTAATCCAATCTTAGTTTTTACCCGTTCTCTAGCAAAATGGCTTTGTCCGCATCAACTAAAAAACAAGAGCATTGTATGCTAATAAAGGAATTGAGTGCGTTTGATCAAGAATGGAGCATCAAATTAACTTTCCATCCTTTGTAAAAGTTCTATTAAAAACTACACGAATGTAGAAGGTCCCATCCAAGTTCAAAAATTAATTTTACTGGATGAAGACGTAATACTTTTATTTTAATACTTTATATTTTTAGTTTATATTTGAATCACTATATTACTATCTTAGCAATTCTTTTATATACTAACTCATTTCTTTTTATGTCTTCGTAGGCTAACAAAATCCATGCCACATTCTTTGGTGATACAATCCAAATGATTAGTGAAGCAATGGTATTCGTAAAGGGAATAGATATAAAATTCAAAATGGAAACATTAGACAAATATATGTTTTGCTTTTACAAGGAGTTTCAATGCAACAAAAGTGCTGGTTAAATGAGATGATAAAAGTAAAAAAAGTATAACATTGACAAGAACTATTATGTATAGAGAAGTGCTTTTGAAATAAAATATTCTAATGAAAATTACATATTTAAAATATATTCATTGGAACATACAACTTGCAAGGCACGTTCCAAAAACTAGTGACAATAATGTCTAATTCAATTAAAATATGGGTTACAATTGAAATCAAAGCTAGAATTAAAGGAAAATAAAATTAAAAGGAAAATAATGTTCTAAAGTTTAAGTTGAATGGTAGGTCAACAGTCCCACAAAATTTAAAACATTTAAAATAAAATATTAGGCATAATGGCAATACTTTGGATTTTGATCAAGAGCCTAATAAAATATTATGGTTCTTTTTTAATTATCTAGAGCCATTATGGGAATACCATTTTTTTACATGAAACCAGTATAATAGAGACACATTCAGGCTCTGGAATAGGACCAACAATACTATACTGTGAAATATCTGTTGTTTTGTGACTTGTACCTCATTTATTGACAACAATTCCCATTTGAGAGAGCCATCACTACTACATAATAGACAAAAAAAAATGAGGAAATGCACGTCGGTTTATTCAAAAAGCGATGCATGAAGAAAAGAAGGCGGCATTTTTGAAAATTTTGGCAAATAAATACACGTTGATTTCTAGTAGAAATCAAAGTGTATTTGGACTCGGTACACAATACACGTCGGTTCCTCAAGGAACTGATACATATTATTGATTATAGGCGTTTGTTCCTCAAAAGGAACCGACGCCTATAATCAACAATACACTTCGGTTCCTTGAGAAACCGACATGTATTCCAAGCACATTCAAGTTTAAATTAACAGCATGTGTACGTCACTCTGAATGTAAATCGGCCCCAAATTCATTTTTTCCTTCTACCCTCAAAGTCTAATTGAGGCGATTCAATCCAACGGCGTTGTAACCATTTCTAGTTGATAAGGAACGTGATCTATGGCATCTCTCTCTAAGTTGTTAATTCCCATCTACATTGTTAGCTCCCATCTAATGATTGCTGGTGGTTCTAAATCTCAGATTCTATAGTGTGATAGAGAAATGGGCAATGTGGTTTCTAGGGTTGTGGGAAATGTCAATGTGAAGTTAAGAGATTTAGTTGAAAAGATTGATAAATTATCTATGAAGTTTGACATCGAAGAAAGGAAACTAATTGAAAATCTAAGAATTTATGCAGTTAGAAAGCATGGGATTACCCAAAATAGAAGTGGCAATTTGTTCAAGAAGCGAGGTGAGATTCAAATTTCAAATTTCAGCTATTGAGGGATCTTTTCTAGTCTTTCTAGCTTATCATTTTGATCCATTATGAGGAAGTGATGTGTAGTGTAACTCGTATTGGCATTCATCATAACAGGTTAATACATTTTTCATTCGATGGATAATTTAGTCGATAACAGTGTGATTGATTAGATAAATTCATTTTCGTCTTCCGGTTCATGATTGCGAGAGGATCAAGAGGAGGAGGAGAAAAAAAATTAGCGTCGGTTGTTGTCCAAAAACCCAATAGGCGTTAGTTGTAAAGGAGGAACCGACACCTAAAGTGTATAATAGGCGTTAGTTCTTGGACAACAACTGACACCTATTGTTTATTTTAGTCGTCACCCAAAAACCGACGCGTATACAGTTACTATGTACTTTGCTGCCAATAATGTCGCCTTCAAAATTGACACGTATTCATCAATACAACCGATGCTCAAACTATTATTATGTAGTAGTGCATATTGGACTAAAGCCTTGAATTAGGTCTCCTGGCCAAACTTCAAATGTCCCATGCACAGTATCAATTTAAGCTCAAGTTTTTAGGAGATAGCGCTATTAATAACCATGCACTCTTATCTTGATTCTATTAACATTCTCTAGAGAATAGCCCAATTTCATATACACGACTTCATGACAACTCGCACATAGGTGGGTCCTCCAAGTGTAATTTGACCCGTACCTCGCGAGAATTCCCGTATCGGTACTAATTTTGGGTTAATATCTTTTTGTTGTCATAATTTTAACACTGTCATCATAGGGCTGAGCACAAATAAATAGTGTTATCACTAGTCATACAATACAAGTTGTTTCTACCACACTGAACCTTCTTAACGGGACAAAGATTGAATTACTCCCGGATGCGACTCTCTTGTGGGTTACCCATTCCCCCGATGATTAATCTTGTCCTTTTGGACATGTTTTTGTGCCATTATTATGATATTCGATATTCCCACATTTTCTAAAGATATAATAAATCTTTGTGCCTTCAGTTTACATTATTAGGATCACAACAATATACAAAGTACACTTTCTCATGTCAAAAATTAATATTACCCCACACTTTTTAGAATTTCAGGCTAATAAAATTTTCCCAATTTGAAGTTTATTATCATTAGGATATAAAGAAATTTTGACATATCCACATTATGAAGTGATTCAGTCTTATGGTAGGGGCAATCCAAACCCCTACTAGCTAGTAAGGCGGACGCCTAAGAACGACGCTTCAGCCTAGTTAGTGCTTTGATTTTAAAAAAAAGGTTTTCAAGTAGAAATTCTTTTGTTTTAGTAGACTGTCTTTTTTTTTTTTTTTAAGGAATTTTCTTGCATTAGTTTTAGTTTCAAAAAAGTTGAATTATTTCTATGATGTTTGAATTATGCACTTGATTTAAAATTAAAGCCGCTTTTTACGCCTTAGACTTTTAGTAAAGTTAGACTAAGGAGGTGGCACGTAGTTTATCTATTATTAGGACCCTTTATAGTCTTCACCAATTTTGGACCCTTTCTCTTATGCTAATAAATCTTGAAATTTATTGTTGGAATTTTACAAAAGCGTTGATAGACCTTAAAATTTTATTATTACGACATTTGTTTCTTGTAACTCTCATGGTATGAAACTACCATTTTCTTAAATATAGTGTAACCTACATTTGTGGTTGTGACACTACTTATTATTATGGTGGAGATTAAATATGTAAAGAAAATCGACCCCAGAAAGCTGGAAATAACCCAAACCAACCCACAATTTACAGAAAAAAAAAAACAAAGAATAAATGAACACCGCGATGTGTTCCCCCTAAATGGACCGGAGTTCGGTACCACCACTTCCGATCTGTTGAAGCTCCACCAGAGTGGATAAGCCTCGGTTCCACTATAACCACAAAGAAGTAGTTTACAAACCGTTCACAAAAGAACCAAGCGTAAAAGTATCAACATAGCCTAAAACGCCCACTGATTACAACCCGAAATCAGTACATAAACCTCTACACTTAATATCTTCTACGATCCCTAACATCTCACGAGGAGATTCTTCACAAAGAATCACAAAGAAGAAACCCTAAAAATATGTACAGTAGATAAAACGAACGAGAGGGTGTAAAATTCTGATATGCCCTAATCTAAGAAGTGAGATTCTTCTATATGTGAGATGGACGGTCGAGATTAATCTTGAAGATATAATGGCCCAAAGTGAAGTAGCAACTATTTGATAAAACGTGTTTTCCAAAGGCTGGTTTTTGTTTTAAAATAAAAGCAACTTTACAAATCTCCACCTTGGTTTTATTTTGAAAAACAATAGTTACAGTGGTCCCGAAGCAAATCCAGGTTTCATAGCTTCTTTATTCACCTGCACAAAGCAAATGCAAAGTTAGTAAGTGAAGCACAAAGTAACACAAGTTAAATAATCACAAAAACCCAAAGTAATTAAAGAAACACAAAGTAACCAAAAATAGCAGAATTTAAAAGTAATCAGTAGGATAAAAACTACGCAGAAAAGTTAGACTGATACAATATATAAGAATATGCAAACCTTCCTTAAACTTGGCTAAAGGTAGAACCTCAGTTCCCATATCAGCAGGATTATATTGGGGAGGCATCTTTTCAATTTTAATAATGCCTTGTTCAACTACATTTCTGATAAAATGAAATTTAATATCCACATGCTTAGTCCTATCATGAAAAAACAGGATTTCTACTAAGATGTATAGCACTTTGATTATCAAAAAATAAAACAACATTATCACTACCAATAAATCCTAACTCATTTAATAATCCCTTTAACCAAACACCCTCTTTCACAGCATTAGTGGCAGCAATATATTCTGCCTCAGTTGAAGATAAAGCAACATTTTTCTATAATTGTGCCTTCCAACTTACACAAGTATCACACAAAGTGAAGAAATAGACAGATGTAGACTTCCTCTTATCAATATCACCAGCAAAATCAGAATCTACAAAGCCTTTAAGAACGATATCACCTGACTATTTTCTGAACAATAAACCCACGTTCACAATACCTTTCAATGAAGTTCAGATGGCTTAGCCATAAACCTGCTAAGCACACTAATTGCATACGCCGAATCAGGTCTAGTACAGACCATTAAATACATGATTGAGTCTACAGCGTTAGCATGAAGAACATATTCCATTCTTTTCAATTCATCCTCAAAACTAGGACAGTGACCCAAAGTCAACTTAAAGTGATTAGCTAAAGGTAAGGAAACAGATTTTGCATCACACATAACAAATTTTTCAATAGGTTTCTCAAAATAAGCAGATTGGTTAAAAAATAGAGTACAATCTGATCTGTCCCTAACAATATTCATGCCAAGAATTCTTTTAGCTGGGCCTAGAGCTTTCATTTCAAATTCCTGTTTCAACTTTGCTTTTATAGAAGATACATCTTTCGTACTATGGCTAGCAATTAACATATCATCAATATAAAAAGCAAGTATGTGGATCTTTCACCACCAGCACCATTATAGAACAAATATGGATTATAATTACTCTTTTTGAAATCAAGCTTATGTATAAAAGTGTCAAATTTCTTATACCACTACTTGGGAGCTTGTTTGAACCCATACAAAGACCGTTTAAGCAAACAAACATGGTTTTGTTTACCTTTTACCTCAAAACCCTGTGGTTGTTTCATGTAAATGGTTTCATCAAGATTACTGTACAAAAACGCAGTTTTGACATCAAGTTGCTCAAGCTCCCAGTTGAAATGAGTTACAAGATCAAGAAGAATTCTTATAGAAGTGTACTTGACTACAGGGTAAAAATCTCATTGTAGTCGACACCCTTTTTTTGAGAAAAGCCTTTCGCAACTAAGCTTGCTTTATATCTCACTTCACCTTCTTGAAATTCCCCCCTTTTAATTTTAAAAATCCATTTACAACCATTCACTGTTTGATCTTTCGGTTTTGGAAGAAGAACCCAAGTTTCATTCTTATTTAAAGAGTCCATTTCTTCTTTCGTTGCAGCAAACCATTTATTTTTATCTTTAGAAATCAGCATTTCATCAAAAGAGCAAGGTCCACATTCATCAGATAAGGAAGAAGTATAAAATGACACAAAATCAGGATCTGAAACCCTAATCGAAGGTGTTCTATTCCTTCTAGTTCTATCCCTAGCTAGTTGATAATCATTCAAAGGATTTTCAGCAGGCAAATCATTCTCATTTTCAACATTTTCAGTAGGTAAATCATGCAGATTTTCATCAACAGCCACATTATTAGGTACATCAAATATAGGATTCACATTTTCTCCACCTCGAGGCATCTCTACCTTAAGAGGAGCATCAAAAACAGATTCAAAGTCATCCTAATAAGTAATCCCATGCCTCTGGACAGAATTCTCAAACTGTTTAAAATCATATTTGACTTTAAAGCACGGCATTTCAGACTCGTTAAACACCACATCTCTACTAATAATAACTTTAAAACCCCTATTTTGAAAATCCCATAATCTGTAACCTTTGGTCCCTTCTTGATAACCAAGAAAAACACATTTTAAGGACTTGGTTCTAGTTTTCCATGTTTTTTATGTGCAAAAGCTGCACATCCAAATGTTTTCAAGCAAGAATAATCAGACAAATGACCATTTCAATATTGTTCCGGGTTTTATTGTCAATAGCAATGGAGGGACTTGTATGAATAAGATAAGATGCAGTTTTTACAGATTCTGCCAAGAAAGTTTGGCAACTCTTACATAGGTGAGCGCTCCAAAGGTACGTGTGACCCGTAGCTCGCGAGAATTCTCTCCTTGGTACTCATTTAGAGTTGAGCCATTGCTAACGTCACATTTATTAGCACTATCACCATATAGATGAGCACAAATAATATAGTGCTTCCTGTCACACATTGAACATTCTCTGTGAGATCTCTCTAGTCACAAAGGTTGGGTTACTTCAAGAGGTGACTCCCTTGCGGGCTAACTCATCTCCCTCGATGTTTTGCCCTTTTAGTCATGTTTTTTCGGTACCATTATTTTTTGATTATCGATATTCTCATGTTTCTGAAGCTATAATAAATTCTTTGTACCTTGTTTTGTATTATTATTACTATTACAACAATGTCATATACATAGTATTTTCTGCATGTCAAAAATAATTTACCCCCATACTTTTGGAATTTCTAGGCTAGTAGAATTTCTTAATAATAAGATTATATATCTTTGATAATATCATGAAAAGTTAGCACTCTTATAAAGTTTTAGTTTCATTACTTGGTTGAAACTGTTCCTATAAATCTTATTCAACTCTTAAAGAATTGTGCACTTGATTTAAAGTTCTTTGTTTATATCTTAGACTTTAGCTAAGCAAGAACAAGAAGATCAAAGGTAGAAGTTTATCTATCACGCATCTTTATAGTGTTCACTAAATTATGGCCCTTTCTCTTTTACATAGTAAACCTTGAAATTCATGTATTTATTCGTTTATCAGCATCTACTATAATATGTTTGTTAAAGGTATCATGAAGCATTACACCTATCAATTCGGCATCATCTATTCCATATTTGGCCACTAAAGTTTTCCAAAATCTTTTTAACACTAGTGATATTTTGATAAAAATCATATAGCATATTGGCAAAAGTACTAAGGATCCAATTATGAAAACGGAATCTAGCATGTTATGGCTCATACCAAGAGATAGATATTCCATCTCCACGACTAATAGCACAAAACTTAAAGTTGTAAAATAGGGACATGAATTATATTCTTAATTGATATCAAAATATCATATCCTAATATTAGCAACTTTAAGCTGACATCAACAATTTACATTAATAGCCAAATACAATCCATAACATAACGAGTGTAAAGAATGGTCAAAACACTAATCAGAGTAATGAAAACAAAATAGTATTTAACAACTAGTACATGAAAAATTCTATAGCATGTAAGAATTCTAAATAGAATGATGAATTACAACTTATAGTTGTGGTTAGATATTCCTGTTAATACAACTTCATGCAAAAGATTATAGAAAGGTGATTGCTAAAGAAAAATTTCTTGTCATAATTAACTAATTAATTTAGCCAAAATCTAATGAGCAGTATATACAAGAAACTTAGCTTAAAGCAACAGGAGAGATGCCAACCATGCAGTAGAAACTAACAAAGAAATATTCCTTTTATCTTTCCCTTTCGTTTACCAGAATGCTATTAATAAGTTTGAAGTTACAATTATGCGATATAACCAGCAGATAGAGCTATTGTGAGCTTGTGATGATAGAAGTAAGCTCAAAAATGAAATTATTGTGCAAATCAGACCCAGAAGACCCAAAAACTCCCAAACCCTAAGTTAAAGAATAATCGCGATTTGTGAAAACAGTAAAGAAAGCGATAAAGAACACCAGAAATATTTGTCCCACTAAAGGACCCGAGGTTTACTGGAAAACCAACTACGCCCTGTTGAGGCTTCATAACAAGGTGTATACTGCCTCTACACTATAACCACAAAGGAACAGAGTACACTACACAATTCAGAGAGTGAGAGTCTTACGAAGAGAAAACCTTACACACGATACAATTATATCCTAATATCAGCAACTTTAAACTGACATCGACAATTTACATTAATAGCCAAATACAATCCATAACATAACGAGTGTAAAGAATGGTCAAAACACTAATCAGAGTAATGAAAACAAAATAGTATTTAACAACTAGTACATTAAAAATTCTATGGCATGTAAGAATTCTAACAAAATGATGAATTACAACTAATAGTTATGATTAGATAAGCCTATTAATACAGCTTCATGCAAAAGATTATAGAAAGATCATTGCTAAAGAAAAATTTCTCGTCAAAATTAACTAATTAGTTTAGCCAAAATCTAATGAGCAGTACATACAAGAAACTTAGCTTAAAGCAACAGGAGAGATGCCAACCATGCAGTAGAAACTAACAAAGAAATATTCCTTTTATCTTTTCCCTTTCATTTACCAGAATGCTATTAATAAGTTTGAAGTAACAATTATGCGATATAACCGGCAGATAAAGCTATCGTGAGCTTGTGATGATAGAAGTAATCTCAAAAATGAAATTGTTGTGCAAATCAGACCCAGAAGCCCCAAAAACTCCCAAACCCTAAGTTAAAGAATAATCACAATTGTTGAAAACAGTAAAGAAAGCAATAAAGAACACCAGAAATATTTCTCCCACTAAGGGACCCGAGGTGTACTGGAAAACTGACTACGTCCCTGTTGAGGCTTCATAACAAGGTGTATACTGCCTCTACACTATAACCATGAAGGAACAGAGTACACTACACAATTCAGAGAGTGAGAGTCTTACGAAGAGAAAACCTAACACATGATACAACACATCCTCTCTATACGATTTCACTCATAAGTTCACATAGATGTAAACACAATTAGAATTCTTTCAGATAAAGAATTTACAGACCCATAGAGAGAATACACAAGACAGAAACCCTAGAGAAGACTGCAGAAACACACTCTGACCTAAATCAGAGAACAAACAAGAATATATAGTACACAATAGACGGCTAGGCTCAAATACAAAAGATCAACAACTTATATTCAAATGACCTAATGGGCTGGATTCTAAATGGGCTAACTAATGGCCCGTCACAGTTTGGATCATAACCCAATAATCTCCACCTTGAGCCAAACATCACCATAGTGGAGAAACGATATCCTTAGTTGTTTCTTGACCTCTAAGACCTGTAAAAAAAAACACAAAGTTATTCCTTTGTAACACAACAAATGAAAAAAAAAAAAAAAAAAGAAGAAACAAAATTAAAGTGAAAAACACAAGTTACTTATCCTCAACACAGTGAGTATAAGAACAAATCTAAACCACTTACCCAGTATCAATGTTTAACATAGTCAAACATAGTGCAAACTTGTTTAGAGGAAGAGGTTTTGTTCCCATGTCTACAGGATTGTATTGAGTAGGAATCTTCTCGAAGAAAAGTTCACCTTTAGCGAAAACATCCCTAATGAAGTGCAACCTGACATCTATATGCTTAGTCCTATCATGAAAGCTTAGATTTTTGCACAATTGCATAGCAGACTAGCTATCAGAAAATATTTTAACAATTTCCTGAACAAAATCAATTTATGATAACACCCCTTTCAGCCAGAGAGCTTATTTCATAGCCTCAGTAATGGCTACATATTCTTCCTCTATGATAGATAAAGCCACTATATGTTGCAGTTGGGCTTTCCAACTAATGCAAGTATCACAAACAGTAAAAACATAGGAAGTAGTAGATTTCCTATTATCTTTATCACTTGCATAATTAGCATCCATATAACCTTTAAGATTAACACCATCTTTGCATTGTTTATAAACAAGTCCCTTATCACAAGTACCTTTCAAATACCTAAGAAGCCATTTGAAGGCTTCCCAATGCTACAAGCCAGGATTTAACATGTATCTACTCAAGACACTAACAACCTATGCAATAAGAAACATGACAAAACTAATAACATTTGAATAAGGTATTTGTTCATATAATCAATTTCATCATTAGATTTAGGACATTGCTCTCTACTTAACATGAAATGATTTGCACGGGGCATAGAAACAGACTTACAATTATTCATAAAAAATTTCTCTAGAATCTTTTTCACATAAGCACTTTGATTCAACACAAGAACATTTTCATTTATGTTAATGTAAATATTCATGCCTAAAATATTTTTGGCATCTCCAAGAAATTTCATATCAAATTCATCACTCAGACCATTTATCACATATTTAATTGATTTTATGCTAGAACTCATCAAAACCATATCATCAACATATAACAGCAGAAAAATAAGAGCATGCTTTAACTTATCCACTTTAAAGTATAAACAGTAATCATACTTACTTCTTTTAAATCCAAGAGTTAAAACATAAGCATCAAATCTTTTGTTCCACTGTCTAGGAGATTGCTTTAAGCCATATAAAGATTTTTTCAGAACGAAAACACGATTAGGATGCTTGGAATCAATAAAACCCACAGGCTGATTCATATAGATTTTCTCATCTAGATAACCATGTAGGAAAGTAGTTTTGACATCCAATTGTTTCATATCCCAATTATAATGAGCAACAAGAGCACACATAATTCTAACAGTGGTATATTTAACAACTGTGAAAAAATTTCAGTGTGATCAATGCCTTCTTTTTGTGTGAAACCTCTAGCGACAAGTCTAGCTTTATATCTAACAAAGTCAGAGTTATCAATACCTTCTTTAATTTTAAACAACCATTTGCAATAAACAACAGAGTGCCCCTTGGGTTTAGGAACTAAAACCTAGGTTTTGTTTTTATGAAGGGAAGGTACTCCATCTCTCAAGTCATTCATCCAACGCTCAAAATGTTCAGATTTAATGGCTTCCTCAGAAGATTTAGGTTTAGGGGAAATAAAGGATTCATATGAATTTAGGGCAAAAGCAGGCAAATAGTAATCATCAAACTTAGCAGGCATTTTTCTATTGTCCCTCTTAGGTCTATTTGCAGCCAAACTAGAACCCTATTCCCCTGCCCCTCTAGAATCATTATCCTCATTTTCACTCTTATTTTCAGTAATAGGAACTTCACCAGTAGAAGTATCAACACTTTCATCAGACTGATCTGATTCAACAATTTCAAAAATGTTGTCCTCATTCATAGGTAACTCCATCTGAGTTGAAGTACCCTCTCAATGTGTGGACTTCTTGTTTTCAGACTTTTGCTCACTTAAACATAGCATTTCATCTTCTTTGAAAATTACATCCCTGTTGATTATAGTTTTAAAACCATGCTGCTCCCTAACCCATAGTCTATAGCCTTTAACACCTTCAGGATATCCCAGGAAAGACACACTTCTAGGATCTAGGGTCTAATTTATCTTCCTTTTATGTGAGTAAGTAGAACAGCCAAATACCCTTAAGTTAGAGTAATCAACAGGTCAGTCACTCCAAACTTCCTCAGAGAGTTTACCATTTAAAGCAATTGAAGGTGTCTTATTTATAAGGTAAGCTGCAGTAACTACAGCTTCACCCCAGAAAGGCTTAGCCATGCCAGATGCAGTCAGCATACATCTGACCTTTTCTAGGATAGTCCTATTCATCCTCTCAGCAACTTCATTTTGCTCAGGGGTATAAGGGACAATTTTATGTCTCTTAATCCCATTTTGTTTACAAAAGTCATCAAAACTTTTGTTACAAAATTCAAGCGCATTATTTGCTCTTAGACACTTAAGCTTTTGATCTGTTTGATTTTCTATCAACATTTTCCAGTTTTTGAAAGCTTCAAACACATCAGATTTATTTTTCAGAAGAAATACCCACAGCTTTCTTGAAAAATCATCAATTATTGATAGAACGTATTTATTACCCCCATGAGTCTATGCACTAGATGACCCCATGCATCAGCATGCACATACTCAAGAATAGAATTAGTTTTATGCAAACCAGTTTGAAAGGGAACTTTATGTTGTTTGCCTAAAACACAGTGTTCATAGAATGGGATTTCATAGACATTATCTTTTATTAAAGCAACCATGTTTTCGCAAAATTTGAAGGCCCTTATTACTAATGTTAGCTAGTCTCTTATGCCACAAATCTATCAAATCTTTTGTGACAGAATTAGCAACCTTAGTATGTATAGGCATCATCTCAGCCTTACGCATAGACAAACCATTTTTCCCTTGGAGGCTAAAATGACTATGTTGTTAACCTTCATGAAACCACCACCAAAACTACCAGTAAACCTATCATCCTCTAAAGTCGCGATAGAAATGAGATTTTTACCCAAATTAGGAACATGTCTCACATTCCTCAATGTATACACATAGCCTAATTCAAACCTAAGCGTAATATCCCCAATGCCAGCCACCCTACACACCTGTTTATTAGCAACAGTGACAACCCTATCAGCAGCCTTCTTATAGTTTCTGAAAACACTACTATCAAGGAACATGTGGAAGGTACACCCAAAATCAAGAAGCCACTCAGTCATATCAACCTTCTTAGACACACTAGATCCCATAGTCACATAAACATCACCCATGTTTTCAGAACTGGAAGAAGCAACGTTGGACTGGTCAAAGGATTTGTTTCTGTAGTTTTGGTTTTGAAGAGGCTTAGTGTATTCTATAGTGACCCTTCTCACCACAATTATAGTAGTTTCTATGCTTTGCCGTAGATTTGGTTTTGGACCTATGTTTGCCCTTTTTCTTACTCTCACCTCTACCATTCTGACCATTTCTGGAATTGTTACCCTATGTAGAGTTCTACCCCTGGCCATGTAACCCTCACTGAGGTTTTTCTCAGATTTAAGTCCTAGTTCCTTAGACCTTAAGGCACTCATAACAATATCAACAAAAACATCATCTCTACCATACTTAATGGTATATTTCACATCTTTATATGAGTCAAGAATGGAATTCAGAAGCACAACAACTTTACATTCATCAATGTGTTTTGTGAGTCAAGAATGGTTTTGTGAGACTCGATGATCTCAAGTCAAGAGGAGTAAATCCAAGTGGGATCCCTAATTTAAAACTTAGACATGCATAATATGGGATAAGGGAAAGAGGCAACAAAATCACAGAATCACATGAAATCAATGATAATCATAGGAAACCTTAGGGTAACAGAATAGATATCAAACAGGTAGTGTGAAATCGCCAACATAAGCAGAGGCAATTAAAGAAATAATACTCAAATATAACCACAAACTTACTAATTTGAGTCCTCAGACCTAGTGATGACAAGTAACAAATTCCTCCAAGGCTCGAATCAAATTCTTACACTCCAATAACCACTTTGATACCACTTGTCATGCAAATCAGACCCAGAAGCCCCAAAAACTCCCAAACACTAGGTTACAGAATAATCGCGATTTGTGAAAGTAGTAAAGAAAGCAATTAAGAACTTCAGAAATATTTGTCCCACTAAAGGACCTGAGGTTCACCGAAAAACTGGCTACATCCCCGTGGAGGCTCCACAACAAGGTAAATACAGCCTCTGCACTATAACCACAAAGGAGCATAGTACAAGACACAATTCAAAGAGTAAGAGTCTCATGAAGAGAAAACCTAACACATGATACAACACATCCACTCTACACGGTTTCACTCATAAGTTCACACAGATGTAAACACTCTCAAGAATTCTTTCAGAGAAAGAATTCACAGACCCACAAAGAGATTACAAGAGAAAAAACCCTAAAGAAGACTGCGTAAACACACTCTGACCTAAATTAGAGAACAAACAAGAATATATAGTACACAATTAGAATATATAGTACACAATAGACGGCTAGGATCAAATACAAAAGATCAACGACTAATATTAAAAGGACCTAATGGGCTAACTAATGGGCCTTACAGTTTGGATCATAACCTAGTATAAATCTGATCTTAAAATTAATTTGCACTTAGATGTCAAACAAGTGGGTGCAAGCAGTAACCAAAATGTAGAATTTGTGAGAAAATAATTTATATCAATATATGAATGCAACTTCAATATGCAAGATCGGAAACTGAATCAAGTGTTTACTCAAAATCTCATTTAAATGGTTTTAAGTAAAATTAGATTTATGATTATAGAAGAAAAATATCTCATTTCAATTTTCCCTAAAAGCAATCCATATACATTATTATGATTACATATATGTAGTATTATTTTAAGATAGCATACAAGAATTTCTGCCTATATATAATGAAGTTTAAACTTCCAGTACTATGTATCTTCTCTAAGTTATTCAAGGATGACAAAAAGGTACCTTGTAGAAGAAAAAAGCTTGATTAAATCAACAACCAATCACTCATGTCGACTCTTCCCGTTGCTAAAAAGAAAACAAAACAAGCATACGTATTTCTTAAAAGTTTCCTGAAACATATCTTTGTGGAAATTAATCCACAATGAAACATAGAATTGCAAGTATAAAGAGCAAAACAAATCAGTGTTCGATCTTATATAAAGTCTACATAGATTCACACAAGCAATGATAAGAATTCTCCAGAATATATTTTCCAATTAATTAGTATGGAATTTATCGCACAAATCTCACATCACTTTAGATTGTTGGGGAAAATTATCGATTTGTGTGATAGTTATATTACACAAAATTTAATCAAATCAAAATAATGCATCTCAATAAATTAAACACTAGAAAAGTAGAAGAAAAGTTAGAAGTGGCTAGCATAGGGGAGCCATGTTGAGGACACTGTCCTAAAGTTGTCTAGCCCTCCCCTCATGCAGGTTCTATTGGCACGACACGGCTCCAAGATAAAACCCTTAGCTCTCAGCCAATACTCTATAGTATTGCCAAAATAATATAAAGTAGATAGTATAGACGAGAGATCATCTTTTCTAGCTTTTTTTGTGTGCTTCTCAACAATGAGAATAAGCACCATTTTATGGGCTAGATATCAACCCCACATTACTGTAGTAATTCAATAATATGGAGGTTACACCTATGATAACAATGAATAAAATCAAAACATGAAAGTACAAATTAAAGAAAATAAAATTGAAAATTAAAACTAAATGTTTTAAAGTTTTCAAAATAAAAGTTACAACATCTTCTACTTAATTTTGTTTGATTTTGTTTACTTTTAGATGTGGACCTGATTACAGGGAAACAGTAAAAGATGAAGGGAAAAGCGCACGTATTTGGGCATCATGAAGACAAAATTTCCATGTCAAAGATTTAGAGGATTGTAGAAGATGAAACCGAAGGGTGAAAATTGCAAATTTGTAGAGGACGAAACTAAATAAAAATTAGAAGTCGAGGACCAATTGCATAAATGATTATTTGAATGTCAAACATAGGAAAGTAAAGAGACTTCACATAGGCTTTATCTTTAGGCCCACACTACAAGAAACAGGAGCTATAGTGGTGGTATTTTGCGACAACGTCAGATGTCGTTGCTATAACGTTGGCTACAGTGGCGATTTTAAGACGCCGCAGCAGTCATCACCCTATACTGACGACCTCATAATATCGTTGTTGTCGAATGTATCTATGGAGATGACAAGTGATGTCGCCGCTATATGTTGGTATCTATAGAGGCGACGAGTAAAAATCGTCGCTATATTTCTTGATCTAAAACGACGACCAATAAATATTATCTTTATATGATTGGCAGGAAAATTTCCACCTTTGTTCTTGTATTTAGCGACGGAAAATTGTTGTTATAGGGAAGATATTCATCACTATAGTTATAATAATCTATATAATATATACTATAAAAGTAAGGTAATAACCAAAAGTCAAGCTAGTCCAGTTGGTGAAGTACCATCTCTTTGCATTCAAGGTGCTGGGTTTGACTCCTCGCATGGGCAAATAATATTTAATTAAATATGGATGAAAAAGGACTAGGCGGGGCGGGGCGGGGCGGGGTGTTGGGTTGGGCTAAATAGTAGCGGGTCGGGTTAAATTATTTTTTTAAATGACTAAAACCCATCGATCATTCAGTCGCGAATGTGTCGCCTCTATTGGGTGGCTCCTAGATTGGATCTACTACCACAAGTTTTTAGCCGTGATATTTGCAGGCGACTTTGTTGCTGCTATCACACATTTACGGCGACATATACACATTTTGCGGCGACACGAGTCGGGGCTATTGGGCTTATTCCTTGTAGTGCCAAGTTATTGCGTGAGTATAGAATTAAAAGGGGGATTGCCATAAAGAGGGAAAAAAGATCCAAGCCCCGCTTGGAGCTGTGGGAGAAAAAGAGCAAAGAGCCGTGCGTGGGAAAGAGTCATTGTTAACTAAAAATGTGTAAAGTAAATTTCACAATGTACGCACTGTGACGAGTAATAAGAGTGGATTTGAGTCCGGTTATCATCCCATGAGGAAAGTTTTAAGTACCGAACCAACTTACGCTTTACTTGAAAAAGTCAAAACTTTTGAGCTGGTTTAAATGTAAATAAACGAACTAAAAGTAAAACTACTAAATTTAATCAATTAAAAATTAGCAAGAATGTTTTGAGAGTTTTCTTCAAGATTTTTATGGACTTGGGCGATTTCAACTTCACCACTGTTGATTCCCCTAACTGAATAAACCCAAAACAAACTTTAGTTAACGCTTGAATTTCACGTAACTAATTTACTAGCCCTCTCAAAACTAATCAATCCTACTTAATTAGGCCCCTTTACCTATCTCTAAATGAGCGCGTTATCAAACCTCTTAAGTGCATTCATAGTAAGAAATTCATGTAAAAATCGTTGAAGTTCGATTTACGTGATCGCGCTAACTATAAGCAAATCTCTTTATCTTGTCTGAATTAATGTCCTTTATCGCATATTCTAATTCTTGCATTCCTCTCTCGAGCTCAAAATAAATCAATAAATATCTACAAATCCACGCGTCAAATAAGTGAAAGCCATACAAAACAACGATAAAGAATTAACTAGAAACCAATTTTTAAACGTTGAACTAACAAACAAGCAATTAGGGTTCACAATGGGGTTACATTGCTTGTTCCAAGAAAAAGAATTAGTTACTCATAATAAAGATCAAATTCATACAGAAAATAGAATAAAGTTGGAATTCATGACAGGGTTTATTGAGATAACAAAAAGCGTTGCACCAATTTTCTTCAATTTCGAATTTGAACTCAAAGTCCCGAACAATCTCGATGACCTACTTGAAGAGAATAATTTCTTAATCTCAAACTTTAACTAGACCTATTTATAAGAGGCTAGCAAGCCCTAAAAAGCATAGTTATTAGACTCAGCCCAACCAAGTCTAGTCAACCTGGAAACCGGTAACCGGCTAGTTACCCGGGCCGGGGGATAATATGTGACTAGCGTACAACTAACCCGGTCAATTACCAGAAGAGGCAGCTAAAATCAACTCGAACCGTGTGGGTCGGAGGGCCTCTGGCCCAGCTTGTGAAGCTAGTTTTACACCTACAATATTTTTTAGTACAAAAATCGTGTTGGCATATTCTAATTTTTTTGTGGTGTCAAAAATTTCTTTGACTTAATATTTGCATGGCATGTTTTACATGTGATATTATTCTGAGCTTACAAATTTGTTTCTTTATCAAACTGTACGTATTTCAGCATGTGTATACTTAGGAATCAAGAAATTCAAGTACATGCAAATATCTTGGTTCCTAGTTTGAGTTATCTTCTACTTACCTTGTTTTACTAGGTTAAATTTTCATGCATGTTAAGTTATATTCTTGTAAGGAAAGTTTAGGTCTTTATGGTATACTGATATTCTATCTATGAATTCTACATGTATATGGTAACTTTGATTCTTGACTTGTACAAGAATTCAAAGACTACACTATATATATATGTCACTTCTCTTGTAGGTCGAGAATACACAGATTGAGCAATCCTTCTTGCAATATTTCTAAAGCTCAACACAAGAGAAAAACACACAACCAACCCGTAAGATTTATTTCTTACATTTTTCTTACACTTCCATATAGTTTTGTTTAACTTGGCTATCCTTCATAGTGCATTGGTAGGCTACTGACATATGTGCGATGGACTTTTCCACATGAGATTGAAGTAGTTTAAGTGTTTAAATGTTGCAAGATGAGTTCAGGAGATCTCTAGGAGCTTGATGTATGTTTTGAGAGAAGCGCGAGAGAAAGACAGAGCAACGAGAGTTGTCAACACGACAAAAGGTGAAAAGAGGGAGTTCTTTTATAAGTTTTTCTTTTGTGTGTTAAGTATATATTGCGATATCACTTGATTATCTTTCTCTGTACTAAACCTTCACTAGTGTTAGTAGATCAGTAGTCCCGCGGCAACGGTGCCGCGGTTTTTTCCCTTTTTGGTTTCTGCATCAACAAATTTGGTGTTGATTATATGTCTATTTTTCTGCACTAGATTGCACATTATTGTACACGTCTAATGGACCAGGATGTATCCTGCTTGGCTTGCATTGATTATATCTCTGTCTCGATCTAGATATATCCTGCATTACTTAGTGTGACTGATTGTGCATTAGTTTATTACTATTTGTGTTATAGTTAATTTTATGTGTTCTTTTCTGTATTAATACAAAATTTACATTGAGTAATTATTAATCAGATAATTAATTAAGTTGGTCTAGGTGACTCATTTTTAAACAATATTGCTATGAAAAAAGAAAGATAATGCTTCCTACAAACAATAAATCACAACCAAACCACTTTACCACATTAAAATTTGGTGTAGGAACAAATAATTTGTTAATAAAGGTTCGAGCTAATATATATGTTCAAGAACTCATAGTATATCTTTAAATTAATTTAATAATAACACTGATGAAAGGTGAAGTGTCACACAAATTTTTATATTTTAATCGTTTATTACCAAACATATGACAAAATTTTCACATGAAGTATAAAATGTGGTAGTAAAATATTTGTTGTTAAATGTTATTTTTATTATCAGAGAAAATTTTGGTTTATCATTGATCCGCTTGTTTGACCAGTGACTCAACCGTTGAACCAGTGACCCGATGGCTTGTCCAGGTCAATAACCGAGTCAGGTTTGATAACTTATGCTAAAAAGAGCTTGAAAATTGTGAGAGAAACCTACCAAAATAAGAATTTGACATAAAAAAAGAAAGGGTAAATTTCAAATATCGTCTCTAATTTTTACTTTAACATTAATAGACTCAATAATATTCTGAGTACGCATATTATAGACTCTATAAGCTCTACCATTCTCATGATAACCAATAAAAACTCTTTCATCTGATTTAGTGTCAAATTTACTTAGAGGATCTTTATCATTCAAGATATAACATTCACTACCAAACACATTGAAATACGTCAACCTAGGTTTCTGCCTTTCCAAATTTCATATGGAGTCTGATTTGTTCCGGGTCTAAGTATTACTGTACTTTTGGTATAACATACGGTATTAGTTGTTTCAACCAATAAATTAGCAAGTAATTTTTTATTGTTTAACATCACTGTAGCCATTTTCTAGAAGTTCCTATTTTTTCTCTCAACAACATTATTTTGTTGAGGGGTTCTAGGTGCAGAAAATTCATGCACGACACTATATTTTTCACATAAATCAAGGAAGCTAGAATTGTCAAACTCTCTACCAAGGTCACTTCTGATTCTCTTCAAAGTAACACCACCATTAGTTTTTTCATTTGTGAGCTTTTGGAACATTACAAGAAATCTATCAAATGCATCAAATTTTTCTTTAATAAAATCAACATCTGTATATTTAGAAAAATCATCAACACAGACATAAATGTACCTCTTACCGTTGATACTTTTAACTTAGATTGGATTCATAATATCTGTATGAATAGTTCAAAGACATTGGCGATAGATGGGTGCTGATATGCTTTGTGTGTATTCCTGGTTTACTTAACTTTTTGACGTGGTTCGCAAATGCCTTCAGGAATTGATTTCAATTCTGATAAACCTTTAATAGCTCTACTCTTGGTCAATCTGAGTAGACTCTGATAGTTCATATGACCCAGTCTTTTGTGCCAAAGTTTTGTAGGGTTAGTACTAACAATTTTGCAATAATAATTATAGTTTAAAGTGTAGCACTTATCATTTGAGCTAACACCTCTCAATAAGGTTTTTCCAAGCAAGATTGATTCAAAATCAAGTTCAAAAAATTTTCAAGTAGTTTTAGAAAATAGCACTTAAAAATTATCATAACATAATTGACCAGCACTCAAAAGATTGGCATTTAAATCAGCAACATAAAGCATATTTTTTAGAGTACTGGGTAAGCCTTCGATGCTTATATTTCACAACCCTTCAATGTGACCTTGAGACCATCTCCAAATGTGACTACACATGTTTAACCTTTTTGGTAGTTGGACAACAACTTTAGATCACTTGTCATACGTCTAGAACATCGACTATCAAAATACCATATATTAGGGACAAGAGCACTTAAAAACAAATTAGCAACATAATTTTGGTACTCACCCTTCTTTATTCAAACCTATTTTACCTTACTTTTTGATTCAGGTAGTTTGACTTTGTGGTTGTTGATCAAGTTTATGTATGTTTGACAGTTAAAAACATCTTCACCAAGTTCACTACAAATGTTACAATTTACTTGTCTGACCTTACCATACACCTACGAATTCTGAAATGGTCTGACAGTTTTTGCAAGCTGGTTTTTGGTATTCTGCTGTTATTTTGGTGAACTGTTCTTTTGAACAGTTTTACTCATAGAGGGTTTGGATACATCCTGATCGACTCTAGAATTCTATTTTTACACGGTAGTTTATTTTTTAAATTTTCATCTGTTTCTTTCACAACGACTATTTGTTTGACAGCGTTTCCTATTTCCACATATACTAGTCCAGTTTTGTCATCTGTAGCTTTTCCATATTTCAATACTTTATTCAACCTATAGCTCCAATTGTCAATTGTCTGAATCTTTCATTGGCACTCTGCTGTTAATCATTTGATCTGTTCATCTTTGTGCTATACAGGTCTGTCTTTTCATCATCGAAGAATTCTATCATAACTTGAAGCATGTCATGTTTATCTTGCTCTACTGTATGTTTAGTCTTCAGTGCTTTACAGGTTAGGCAGGATATATCCTCACTTGTTGGTAGTTTAGCAGTGAAGTAGTTACTGGGATTGGGCTGGATGTGTGCTGTCAGAATAGTAACCTCACTTTCTTCTAATACTGCATATGACTCTGATCCAGGCATGTCTTCCTTTTCTTCACTCTAGGTAACCTTCATAGCCTTTTTACTTTTATTCTTCTTTTGGGTATTTACATACTCTGTTGCAATATGGGCATAGCATTCACATTCTCTGTACTTTATTCTACAAGCAGGTTTTGCCCTAAAAGTATAGTTACTTTTGGATTTTTTTTTGTAGCTAGCCTTCCTTTGATATTGTTGTTGTTGTTCACCTTGATTCAGATTTTGATTTGAATTTTGAGGCTCATTCTAATTTTTGAAACTCTTACATCTTTGTTGTTTGTTCTTAAGTAACCTCTTGAATTGCTTGGTAAAGAGCGCCTTATTTTCTTCATCGTTATATTCATCCTCTTGTTCAGAATCATCCATCTTTTTTTTTGAAAGCTATTCCAAGCTTTTTATCCTTTTTCTCTTTGACAAATTCAGTTCATATGTCACCAAGGATCCAACAAGCTATCCAACCTTCATCACATCAATATCCTTGCTTTCTTCTATGGCATTAAATTTTGCATGAAAGCTATTTGGCAAAGATATGAGGATTTTCTTGACAACTTTCTTTTCAAAATACTTTTTTCCCAGAGCTTCTGCTTGATTGGTGATTTCGCTCAACCTTACACAAAAATCCTTGAACTCTTCATTGTCTTTCATCATGATTTGGTCAAACTCAAGAGTGAACATATGTAGCTTTGATGACTTGACTACAGTTGCTCCTTTATTGGGTACTTGGATTATATCTCAAGCTTCTTTAGCAATCCTGCAAGAAGAGACAATTCTTAACTAGTCTGATCAATAGAGGAAAAATAGCATTCAAAGCTTTAGAGTTCCAACCACATTCGCTCACTTCTTCAATAGTATATTCACCAATAGTTTTTTTAGAAGTGGTACCAGTGCCATCCTTAGTGACAGTAGGTGGTGTGTAACCAGTTAGAATGGAAAGCCCTACTGATTTTTCCAATATGCATAGCTGGATCCATCTAAAATAGGCAGTCTATATGCAACAAAACAAGTATCAATGTTTAGATGACCTAATCTCACTAATGTTTAAGTGAACTTGCTCTTATACCAATTATAGACACTGGGTTATCTAATACCTAATCAGAGTATATCTTGCCCAGCTATTTGGTTTGTTTTTCCAGTTCTATTAGCACGTAACCTAGATATGAGTAGCTCGTATATGAAAGCAGAAATGAAACTTAACACCATAATTAACCCATGCCACGGGACAAACAATCCACTAACACATTAAGTACGGAAAAAAAAGAGGTAAAGTTATTTCGCGAAATACGCTTAAGCACACAAGGTCGAAGAAACTATAAAAGAACTCCCTTCTTTTGACCTTTTGTTGTGCTATGAAGACAACTCTTGTTGCTTCTTCTCTTGATCTCTGTTGTGTTTCTTCCAAAACATACGTCAAGTTATAGAGATCTCCGGGATTCTTTAATGCAAGCTTAAACTCCTAAACCCTTCAATACATCATAAATTGATGAAAAATATACATGATGCATGCACATAGAATGACAAACATATAATAATAAAAAAATTAATTAGTTATAAATTATAAAGAAAGCAAAGAAACAGTTTACGCAGATTAAAGTGAGAAAATAGAAAGAACAAAAAATATCTAGAGACAATAGTGTAGTATATAAGAGAAGAAATATAAATATCAAAAAAAGTTTGCAAGTAATTAACAATCTCATCTAACATTAAAAAAAATTATACATAATACCATAAGTGGACTAAGTCCACCATTAGTTGCTTTGCATGGAAATATAAAATATTCCCGTGTTAAATTCCATAACCCTAAAACATACAAAATAGTATTACAAGTTCAATTTTCATTATTTTGTAATACCAGCTTAAGTAATAACATGTGCATTCTACTTTGAACAAAACAAAACTTACAAAATAAACATACAGCACCAAGTAAATTATATATTGTTTTGAAGTACAAAATAATTCTACACTTGCGATAAGATCACAGAAGAACATAATCTATTCTAAGCATACGACGATGTCGTAACATAGAAAAGACGATATTCAGGAAATATATTTGGACTTTAGAACTTGTACCTGTTGAAAATTAACAACAAATACAACTTAAAAACCTCGCCACAAAGGATTAAAGCCCTAAATCCTTTGATAAGAGATGGGTAATTCGAATCCATGAAACATGATTTACCAACAAGAGGAATCCATCTCTTTTACAAAGACAATGTCTTCAATTTATCACAAAAACTCTTTCTCTCTCTCTCTCTCTAATTAACTGTATTACAATGCAACCCTTCATATAGGGAAAAAAAATTTATTGAAGGAAAAGAAACCTAATTATTAAAAGAAAATATAAGAAAATTCTAATTGCAAATTCTAATTGCCAAACGTAACAATAAAAATATATAAATTAGAAAATTCGCCCAAAATTCTGCCAAAAGAATCAAAGTGCCTATTTGACCCCTAAAATGATGGAATTTTGCTACAAAGCTAGTGGGATCAAGGGCTTTAGCCAATGAATATTTCTCAATGGCTCATTTTGGCTTGGAAAATACATATTATTTATCCAAATCTGACACTTTGACTATGAATTGACGGATTTATTTTGGCCCGTTAATTGTTGTTCAGTTGCTCTCCTTGGATCATATCATACCCTCCATCTTCAAGATGATTCATCCTCAAATTGCCGCAAGTTCAAAGATCGATAAGGTCCACCCGAATCAAGTGGAAATTGATAGGTGTTATATATTATCTTGTTTAATTTCTCCACATTGATGTTTTATGATGTGTTTTAATACCTTAAAATGGTTGCCTGTGATTAGTTTGTTCATTTGGAACAGGACCAAGTAAAAAGTAGAGAAAACCAAGTTTAGATGTACTTTGCAAAGATTTTCGAACTCGGGGACCAAAGTATTAGACAATGAAACTTGGAGGATTGAAAAGAAAGGAAATAAAAAGACGAAAATTGCAGCAAGGGCCCCTTGGTGGCAGAGAAGGTAGGGCGGGCGCCTTGCTGGGCGGTGCACCCACCCTGTATGTGCAGAAAGGCAGAAATTTTAGATAGAAGCAGGAGGGCGGGCGCCCTCCTCTATGCGCGGAAATCCTTCCCAATTTGGACTCTCTTTTCGGCCCATCTTTATGCACGATTTTTGGGGGAGGTTTGAGGCTTTACTCAGGGATTATAAAAGAGGAATATATGGTGGACAAAGGGAGGGAAGAACGGAGAGAAGAATTTTGGAGAAACATAAGAG